>JAHRHJ020003252.1:0-217247 GCA_019776745.2 Taxus chinensis | reverse complement strand
TAAGAAAATGCATAGAATAAAACCTAAACTACAAAGGTGATGCACCGAGGAATGTTAGACACTCATTTTACAAATTTAACACAAACCACAGATGCAATACAAACACCATGCAAAGGTAACCAAACTGCAATAAGAGATCAAAATGACAACAATGAATACATGAGAGGGCCGAGAGTCAATCACAACACATATATTATTGCTCACGAGTCGATACAATACATTACAGTGGCCAAGAGGAAAAAATACTGGCATTACAACCCATATGGGAGGTTTGAAAGCTCCACAAATTCTCTGGAAAACGAGGGAATAAGGGAGGATGCAAAACAAAAATGTCTGACCTGTTAAAGGAGCTCTTCTTTACAATATATATCAAGAAATGAGAGAGGGAAGAGAGAGGAAATCTAGAATCTACCCCAACCACTTCTTGGTAGCATTTAAAATCATCTCATTATGACAGAAGCGGCGGATCCTAGCAAAATGGTGGGCTGTCTAACAGGAGCGGCGAGCTGTCTGCTGCATTAAAGTTGGTTGTTGAAGCATTACTTCTGTCTATCACCACGTGTCAGAGACATTTTCTTAATTTTCTCCCTCCAAACTGCACCAAAATGTAATATTGATCCCAGAATCATGTAGAGAATTTCAACAGCTTTCTGTTGATATAAAGAACGTGTAAATCTGAGCTCTGGATCGAAAGATACGAAGGTCTGAAGATTTAGGGCACAAAACAGGCAAAACAGGATTTTAAAATTTCTTTTCCCGCGCTCTGCCATCTGGACGACACGTGGCAGGCTCTGGTTCGCTGAGTAATTTTCTCTCTCCACCTTTTCACGGGATTTTCTTGTGGGCCCCTTAAACTTGGACACGTGGCACTATTTCATTGGTTCGGATCAGTGCTCGAAAACTCGCCCCTTTGACTTTTTGGACCTTTTTCCTTGGCGACACGTGTCATGCTGTGATTTGTCCACGGGCCTGCCAGATTTTCACATCCACCGCATCTTTTTGTCCCAGATGTCCCAGTGCTTCACGGGACAGAATCCTCTGATCCACCCGAAATGGGCTTCCTCGTCCCTTTTCTGCCGGTGACACGTGGCGTGATCTGATTGGCTTTCGGCTCCTTCGGCTATCCGCATCCCGTGCGCCCCTTTGTCCCACTTGTCCTTGTGCTGAAGTTTCCTATTTCGGCCGAACCGGCCGGTTCGCGTCCTTCACGTCCATTTGTCCCAAATGTCCCAGTGCTGTCTGGGACAAATTCTTCCGGTTCACCTGATTCGGCCGGTTCGCGTCCTCCGCGCACTCTTGTCCCGCTTGCTCCCGGTAAAGGACTTGGACAAATTTTCTTTCTTTCGGCCGATTCGGGCATTTCGCGTCCATTTGTCCCAGATGTCCCTTTTCTATTTGGGCCGCCTGGAGGCTTTTCGGCCGATCCGTGCCTTCCGCGTATAATTGTTCCAACTATCCCAAAGGTGGCCTTGAGCAGGACTTAGCTAATTTTATGATTTTCTCTTGAATCAATCCACTTGCTTGGAACTAAAAACTCTGATGCATGTTATCAAATTAACTCTGGGGGGTGAAATTTGGATAACAATTTGGTGACTTTTCGGGGTCACCTGCCTGCTAGGTAGAAGATCAGTGGCCTTTTAGCGATCCATTGGGCATGGAGTCATAAGCAATAACCTGAAATGAGCCTGATGCTGCAACTCCCTCTACGAGAGCACGCTGAACTGTAAAAAACTCAATCTAGGAGTGACAAAACCTGCGCCAAAGCACTTAGGGAAACTGAAACCTAACTACAACAAGACAATGTGCATACGCACTTAGAGGAATTGAAATCTAGGCTAATATTTACAAGGGTGAACCTTTTATTTTCAGTAGCAATGTTTGAGATAGATTCCATTTACTGGAATCTGCAGTTCTTCACCGTCCAATGAGGCCAATTGGAAAGCATTGCTGCTCTTGCACTTCGTGACCATGTATGGGCCACTCCAAATGGCATCAAATTTTGAATGCCTTCCCGGTTTTTCCCTGTCCACATCCCATTTCAACACTAGATCTCCAACTTGAAAAGATCTATCTTTGGCCTTCCTATCAAAGGTCTTCTTGATCAAAGCTTGATCCTTTTCCATTGCTTGGGATGCCTGATTTCTGATCTCTTGCAGCTCCATCAACTCTGCATACCTCACCTCCATGGGCTCAAATTCAAGTAACTCCAGCTGCTTCATGAGTTCCAATGTTGGCAACTCAAGTGACATGGGCAAGATTGCCTCTCTTCCATAGACAAGCCTGAATGGAGAGTTACCTGTGGATCTTTTGGGAGTGATCCTATCAGCCCATAAGGCTGATTTCAACTTGGTATGCCAAGACCTCTGATTCTCATCAAGAGTTCTCCTAATGATCCTCAACAAGTTCTTGTTTGTAGACTCGGCCTGGCCATTACCCTGAGGGTAATAGTTCGATGAAGTGCTTAGGTAAATACCGTTCTTGACAGCCCACTCAGTCACCTTAGATCCAATGAATGCCAATGCATTATCAGAGATTATTGTGGCAGGTACACCAAATCTGGTTGTTATTCCCTCATAAAAGTCTAAGATGCTAGACTCATTTGCCTCTTTGAGTGCTACTGCTTCTGTCCATTTGGTGAAGTAGTCTGTGGCTGTCAAAATCCATTTATGCCCTTGGCTTGAATTGGGATTAATGACTCCAATGAAGTCCAAACCCCATTGCATGAATGGCTGGTCAACTGAGATTGGATGCAATGGAAGGGCAGCTAAACTTCTCTTTTCCTGTGAAGAATGCACAATTCTTACACCTCTTGATCCATGCGTAGCAATCGCTGAAGATTTTAGGCCAATAATAACCAGCCTTCATAATTTTTAGAGCTGTCACTCTTGGCGCAAAATGGCCACCAGCTGGTCCACCATGAAACTCTTCCAATACCCTTTGAATCTGACCTGTGCTAATGCATCTCAGCAGCACTCCATTTACATCTTTCTTGAACAAAACTCCATCAACAATGGCATACGGGACAGCCTTGTAATCTGAAGTATCTCCTTTGGGTCTTGTTCATCTCTGGAGGGCATAGTCCTGTCTGTAGGAAGTGTATCATATTCTGAGTCCAACAAGGAGTAGGCACATCATCATTTTCATGTTCTTGGCCATCCTGTAGTACCAAGACAGTCTCTTTTTCATCACCTGCTTCAACCTGTTGACTCAAGGCTAGCTGTTCACATAGTCCCTTTCCACGTACTAGTTTGGTGACCTTGATCTCGATGTCATATTCCATGACACGAGTTATCCACCCTGCACGCTTCTCATTCAGATCCTTGTTTAGAAGGAAGTCCTTGACTCCCGCATGAGAGACCAATAATTGGATCTTGTTGTTTGAGACTAGGTGCTTGAATTTCTTTAAACTCCTGATCACTGCAAGTACATGCTTTTCAATGAAAGAGTATCTAGTTTCGTATTCCTCCAAGCCTTGACTGAAGAAAGCAACTGGTTGTTCTAATCCTTCTTTGTTTTGTTGTGCCAGGATTGCAGAAATTGTGTCTCCACCACCGAAGGCATATAGCACGAAGTCCTTGGAGAAGTCTGGATTGACGAGAGTTGGGGCTTGAGATATAGCCTCTTTTATTGCCTCAAAACTTGCCTTGCCTTCAGATGTCCACTTAAATGCCATGCTCTTCTTTAACATCAGCGTTATTGGCTTTACGAGAGCTGCAAAGTTTGGAACAAACCTGCAGACAAAATTGATCCTTCCCAAGAAGCTTTGAAGAGCCTTCTTGTGACTTGGCAATGGCAGTGCTTGAATTGCTTCAACCCGTTCTGGGTCAGTCGTCAACCCTTCCTTTGAAACAATATGGCCTAGAAGTTTTCCCTCGTGAGCCAAGAATATGCACTTTTTGGGATTCAATGATACCCCAAATCTTCTACATCTCTGAAATACTTGCCTCAAATGACAGAGGTGATCCGCTGCATTTTTTGAGAATACAGTGATGTCGTCAAGATATATCAGAACTATTTTGTTGATCAACCCTTTAAATGCCATATCCATTGCCCTTTGGAAGGTGGCTCCAGCATTTGATAGTCCAAATGGCATCTTCTTGTAGGCATAGGTCCCCCATTTGGTGGTGAAAGCCGTCTTGAATTGGTCATCTTCTTTCACCATCACCTGATTATACCCTGAGTAGCCATCTAGGAGAGAGAATCTCTCTGAACCGGATACTACTTGCAATATTTGTTCCATTGAAGGAAGTGGGTAATGGTCTTTGAGAGATGCCCTATTGAGGTCCCAGAAATCTACACACAACCTGATTTCTCCGCTCTTCTTCCTGACCGGAACCAAGTTTGCAACCCAGCTTGAGTGCTTGATCGGGAATATAATGCTTGCCTCTATTAGCTTGTTAAGCTCTTTCTTCATTAGAGGCTCAATGTGAGGGTTGACAGGTCTCTGCTTCTGCCTGATGGGTTTAGCATCTGGATCCAATTCTATGGTATGTTGTGCCAACTTCGGATTGAATCCTCTCAAGTCTTCATAGCTCCAAGCGAAGACATCTGGAAATTCTTGGCAAAGCTGTATGAAATCTGATTTCTCTTGCTCAGTGGCCACTTTACCAATTTGAAGTATTTTGCCTTCCCCAACCAGAATTGGCTCTGAATCTTCTCTCTTGACCTGTATGTTAGCCTTTTCCTTACGGAACTGGTCGTTAGGGTTGAAGATAGACTCCAATGTTACTAAACCCTTAGGAAGCTTGTTTGTCCGCAGCTGCACTACTTGATCCCCATACTGCTGCTCTAATCTGTCCTGATTTCTAGCTGAGAATTCAGCCTCTTCCTGTAGAAAATTGACGATCTGTTGATCGTTCTCAAACACCTGCCAGCTTGTGTTATTGTCTGGAACTGCTGGCCTCACAATCACATGGATATGTGGCTGTGTTTTTTCCCTTTTGATGTTGTCAACCACATCAAACGTTGCTCCAACTGCTGCGAGCCTATCCGCGGCTTCATTTTTCTTCCTGGGTATGGACACAATGTTGAAAGCTTCGAAATCCTCAATGAGGTCCCATACCCTATTCTTGTAGCTCCTCAGCAAGTCGTTCTTCGTAGCATGTTGTCCTCTAACTTGGTTGACGATTAGCTCGCTATCCCCGAACACCTGCAAGTTATTTATCCCTTTTTTCCTAGCCCAATGAAGTCCATGAATCAAGGCCTCATATTCAGCTGTGTTGTTTGAACAAGAAAACTGGAAACGAAAAGCTGAATAATATTTGATGCCTTGAGGTGAAACAAGCATGGCTCCACCTCCTGCACCTTGCCTACTCCTTGATCCGTCAAAAAACAGCCGCCATACCTCATTGTCATCATTATGGCTTGGCTTGGTGATGCTAGGAACAGGTTGATTTTCTTCATGTATACAATAGACTCCCAGCTCAGATTCTTCTACTTCTTGATAGGGATCAAAAGCATGTATCTTGTTTGCCCATTCATCGAGAGTTAGGTCTGGGATACTTCCAACCTTGGTGTCAGCCTCATCAGTACTAGGGTGATCTTCTTGATCAAATGCTGAGCAATTGGCATTAATCTGACTAGGAGTGTAAGGCTCAATATGGAAGTTTGCAATAGGTTCAGACCTAATTGTAGCCTTAGTTCCATACCTTGTTCTAAACAGCATATGAGACCAATCAGCAGACAAATACCCCCCAATCTTGGCTGTAAAGTCCCTTGACAAGCAAAGGGCAAAGAGTGGTGGAAGGTCTATGATTGATATATCTTGTAAGACAACAACATTTGGACATGCATGCAAGGTAAGACTCAAGTTTTTAATCACTCCAACTGTTGCTATTGCTGTCCCATCCAATTGCACTACCCCTTTAGATATTACTTCATATTGGAGACCCAGCTGATCAGCTATTTGCTTGGGCATCACTGAGCTACTTGCCCCGGAATCAATCATGCAATTGTGTACTAGTTTATCCCCAATGATTAATGAAACATAGAAAGGAGGGGGCTTCAACATTTTACCTTGTTGCCCTCCATGGCTTCCTTCAGGCTGGGCAGCATTTGTAAGCACTTTGTCTTGCATCTGAACCTGCTGATTCGAAGTTGTCCAATCCTTCATGGCAGCTTGCAGCAGATCTCTTTGTCCTGGGATGGATAGGGATTCCCACATTGATATATTGACGTTAGTCTTCTTCATCTGTTCAATGATACTGAACGGGGATGAAGTATCCTTTTGTTGTCCCTTGGTTTGTACACTTACTCCTTGTACGTGGGCAGCAACAGCTGGCATTTGAGTTGGCCTAGGGGCTGTTCTTGGCTGCCCTTGTGTATTTGAAACTGGACTCTGCTTGCCAATCATTTGTGGAGCCGTGGAAGGTGGTGGATTGGCTGGGGCTAATGGCTGTTCTTCACCCAAATTTCTCCTCTTTGACCTTGTGTTGGCTGCGACACCTTGAGAAACTGCTTGATTCATGCCACAGAAATCTTCTGCTTGCCAGTTCACCAACGTGGTGTCATTTGGGGCTGATTGCTGTTGGAATGTTTCTTGTTGTTGACTGTTTCCTTGACTGCCCTCGCCCTCCACACCAGTAGTTGTCACCATCAGTGCTTGATTGAGAGCACCATTGAAACACATGGATTGGTTATGAGGCTCGTTGCATGGAAAGCACCAGTCATATTCCTGAGCAATGTTGTTCTGTGTTGGCACTAATGCCTTAGAGGCAGATATAGCATTTGGATTATAGGGCTGGAATGGTCTATTAGAGGGAGGCCTTGTTTGATTCACATTTGCAACTGGATTAGGTGGTCTTTGTGGTTGGTATGGCTGCCTATTAGGCTGAGCTTGAGGTTGATAGGAAGGTCTGAAACCTTGGGCTTGTTGCCTCTTAATAGTAACCAGCTCATTTCCCAAATTTTGCAACTGTTTCATGACCTCTTGGAGTTCATTTGAAGCACTTGGAGATGAAGTGGAAGCTTCATTTGAACTCTGATTTCTAGGAGTGGGAACAGGAGCCAAAGTGGGTGCTTGACTAGTGCTTGGATTTTCTAAGTTTGGATACAAGGGCATGGGAGGCCTAGGAGCCAGTTTACCAGCTTGAATAAGACAGTTTTCGGCTCTAATGGCAATGCTATAAGCCATAGGGATTGTTGTGCCTCCCATGGACTGAATTAACATAGAAATATCAGAATTCAAAGCTTTAAGGTAATATAGAAAAGCACCTTCTGCTGTTGGCCTGACTGCCACTGGAATCCTATCCCAAGACCTTTGAAATCTGAAGTTGAAGTCAGTCAGCTGCTCGTTGGAGGCTCTCTTGATAGTTGTCAGCTGCTCCAAAAGAGACAAGTTGTCTCCCTTCTCTCCAAATTGCTCGTGAAGTGCAATACACAGCTGATTCCAGTTTGTGATAGAACCAGCTCCAAGGCTCCTAAACCATTGTAATGCTTTACCCTTGAAGGAAGATGCCAGTAACTTGACAGCCACTTGCATTTCATTGATTTCATGGATTGCACAAAGGTTAGCAATATCTTTAACATGATCACCTGGAGTAGTCTGATTTTCTCCGGTGAAGTAGGGAATGTTCTTCAAGGCTGCAATAGGAACTGGATGCTGTGCATTGAGAGCAAGTGGGCTGCTGCCTGTGAAGTTGACGTAGGGATTGTTCTGAGCCATTCTAATCGGTCTTAAAACCCTTGTATACTGAATGAAAGGCCTGTCAGGTGGAGGAGTTGAGAGAGTTCTGTTTGGTGGAGATGGAGACCTTTGAATCCTTCTTCCTCTTTGCCTTCTTCTTGGAGATAACTGCAGGTATTCAAACAACACTTCTTCTTCTCCAACTCTTGACCTTGTGGTGATTCTTCTCATGAGTTTTCAGACCTGCACTGCTGAAACCAGTTGATTCTTCCCCTTGGAGTCGCCAGATATGCAGATAATAGCTCTTATAAGCAAGAAAACTGCAGCAGATGCATATCAACTTTGCTGCAATAAAAATGAGACCTCTAAGTCCCACCGGGCATGCCAAAACTGTTGTTGCAGACTCACAGCACCCCTGGATGCAAATCAGGCTTCTAGGTTGATGTTCAGGCATCCAGTGTGATTGCACAACATGGAATCCTTTCTCCAAGCGTGGGACTTGTAAAGATGAGAAAAGATTCTCCAGAGAAGGCTGGTTCCTATTCCTCTGTTCAGATGCACACAAAAAATGCAGAGGGTTTGCTAAAACCTAATCTAACTTGCCAAGGAGACAGGGTAAGAAAATGCATAGAATAAAACCTAAACTACAAAGGTGATGCACCGAGGAATGTTAGACATTCGTTTTGCAAATTTAACACAGACCACATAGATGCAATACAAACACCATGCACAGGTAACCAAACTGCAATAAGAGATCAAAATGACAGCAATGAATACATGAGAGGGTCGAGAGTCAATCACAACACATATATTATTGCTCAAGAGTCGATACAGTACATTGCAGTGGCCAAGAGGCAAAAAAGACTGGCATTACAACCCATATGGGAGGTTTGAAAGCTCCACAAATTCTCTGGCAAGCGAGGGAATAAGGGAGGATGCAAAACAAAAATGTCCGACCCCTTAAAGGAGCTCTTCTTTACAATATATATCAAGAAATGAGAGAGGGAAGAGAGAGGAAATCCAGAATCTGCCCCAACCACTTCTTGGTAGCATTTAAAATCATCTCATTATGACAGAAGCGGCGGATCCTAGCAAAACGGCGGGCTGTCTAACAGGAGCGGCGAGCTGTCTGCTGCATTAAAGTTGGTTGTTGAAGCATTACTTCTGTCTATCACCACGCGTCAGAGACGTTTTCTTAATTTTCTCCCTCCAAACTACACCAAAATGTGAGATTGATCCTAGAATCATGTAGAGAATTTCAACAGCTTTCCGTTGATATAAAGAACGTGCAAATCCGAGCTCTGGATCGAAAGATACGAAGGTCTGAAGATTTAGGGCACAAAACAGGTGAAAACAGGTTTTTAAATTTCTTTTCCCGCGCTCTGCCATCTGGACGACACGTGGCAGGCCCTGGTTCGCTGAGTAATTCTCTCTCTCCACCTTTTCGCGGGCTTTTCTTGTGGGCCCCTTAAACTTGGACACGTGGCACTATTTCATTGGTTCGGATCAGTGCTCGAAAACTCGCCCCTTTGACTTTTTGGACCTTTTTCCTTGGCGACACGTGTCATGCTGTGATTTGTCCACGGGCCTGCCGGATTTTCACGTCCACCGCGTCCTTTTGTCCCAGATGTCCCAGTGCTTCGCGGGACAGAATCCTCCGATCCGCCCGAAATGGGCTTCCATGTCCCTTTTCTGCCGGTGACACGTGGCGTGATCTGATTGGCTTTCGGATCCTTCGGCTATCCGCGTCCCGCGCACCCCTTTGTCCCACTTGTCCTTGTGCTGAAGTTTCCTGTTTCGGCCGATCCGGCCGGTTCGCGTCCTTCACGTCCATTTGTCCCAAATGTCCCAGTGCTATCTGGGACAAATTCTTCCGGTTCGCCCGATTCGGCCGGTTCGCGTCCTCCGCGCACTCTTGTCCCGCTTGCTCCCGGTAAAGGACTTGGACAAATTTTCTTTCTTTCGGCTGATTCGGGCATTTCGCGTCCATTTGTCCCAGATGTCCCTTTTCTGTTTGGGCCGCCTGGAGGCTTTTCGGCCGATCCGCGCCTTCCGCGTATAATTGTTCCAACTGTCCCAAAGGTGGCCTTGAGCAGGACTTAGCCAATTTTACGATTTTCCCCTGAATCAATCTACTTGCTTGGAACTAAAAACTCTGATGCATGTTATCAAATTAACTCTGGGACTTGGTGAAATTTGATAAGTATGTTATCAATTCATTACAATGAAGGAGAAAGGACAATTGAATCCCAGGAATGACCTTCGTAGGTCTAAATCTTATATTTTCATTACCAAGAAATCTTGTTCTCTAATGAACTTGATGCATAGCTGTCTTGGAAAGGGTAAGATAATCTCATATGAAGTATGCCCTTTGAAGTTATGGCTGGATGATGATACGGGTGATTCCAGCCCTAAAAATGAAGTACAAAGTAGATTCCTTAGCTACCAAAAATTGAAAATGATGAATAGACTGGCTGATGATTTCCAGGAGCACCTAAAGGTATAATCCATTCATGTTCCCCAACTTCTGACAATCTTCCCCTGTAAGAGAGGCTGAATGGCACTTCCTTGATCAGTGGATATACAACACCCATTGTCATATACAAGAGTTTGAAGTTATCAAGAATAGAAGATTTGAAGCAGAAATGTTACTCAATTAATTGAAGAGTTTTCGAAATCTGAATCTATCAAGGAGGCTTTCATCTATCCCTGTGAAATCCAACCAAAATAAACCATGTTAGCATGGTCTAGGTTGATGGAAATTGACCTTTGTGATGACTTCTATGTGCATTAACTTTGAAATAACCTAGGAGGTCGATCTGAACCTGGTATGATCAAAATATATATGCCTAGTAAATGAGTGCCAAGATTTGGAAGCTAATAAAAATTTGTAAGTGTTCCATCATGAAGAGGAGCATATGTAGACCAAGAACTAGAGACAAATGAGGTGAGTTACCCCATCAAATGACAGCCAACCTCATAATGATAGTTATGGACTATATTCATTTTTTGCATGACATCTATGGTCTTTTTCGATCTGACCATACCAGCCATGGGACCGATAGCTTAGATTGATTAGAGAAATATGAAAGATTGATGGAAAGTGGATGGCATATGAGAAAGACTGATAGGTAAAGGGGTTATGAAGTAAGTTCCACTTGTTCACCTCCTTTTTGCCCTAGACTGTTGGAATAGGATAGACAGTGCATAAATAGGTACATTCAAAAGGTTCTCGGTTCCCGAATAAAGACTTGGGATCTCAAGCAATTGATTGGTATGCTTCAATAATCTAAGATCCCGAACGATGTGGAAGAAGCTAATCTCGGGAAGGGAGGACTGTACCTGTGCCCATCTAGTTCCGGCATGACCCTTGGACACTTGGTGGGTAGCTTATTTGTCATCTTCGTAAGCTAGTCTCGTTGTTTAGGAGATGATGTGCATAGCAGGTAAGGGTTTTATCGACGATTTGGTGGATTATTTGATGTTAGCAATGAGTTCAGTTGGTCTTAAGGACTCACTTGGCACTTTCCGAGGTTATTTTCGGCCTCTGGTGTGTTCTCCAAGATTCTTGGAGAGAGTATTTATTTATAGTAAGTCACCCAACTGCCTTCATTTCTCATTATTCATCATCGGCACCACTTCTGCTCAGTCAGTTTCCGATTCCGTGCTTTTTCGACGATTTCTACTTTGGGAGCATTAATGGCTTATTTTAATTATTTTACTCAGGTTGCTTATATTTGTACGAATTACTTGGCGAGCACCTCAGTATTATAGCTCGTCGGAAAGAGAATGTGAAGTTCTAAATGATGAGATGCTAATTCAGTGACCTTGGGCGCCAGGAATGATTAATTAATTAAATAAATCACTTTTAGGAGTTATAAGGTGTAATTAATTAATAAAGTGATTTATTAATTATATTTTCTTTTAATGAAAATTCTCGGAAAAGGTTATAAAAGGAGGATTTGGCCCATTTGCTCGGGACACTTATTATTTTGAACAAAAAACAAATTCAGAGCAGCTCTTGCTAATTACTCTCGAAGGACGGAAACCCTTGGAGATTACGGATTGGACAGAAACCCAATTCGAAGGAGGAAGATTCAAACAGGGTCTTCATTGTGCTTCACATCAGATCATTTTGATATTGTTTTACAGTTAATTGCAGCGTGTGTTTATCAGTTTACTCATAGAGGAATATTATTACCATCATTGGGGCGCCATCTTTCCCATTTGGAGAGCACAACAGTTAGAGGAGTGAGAGGGGTGTTAGCAGCAGTTGTGTAACAGGTGCAACCACTATTGGCTCCTTCGCATGCGAGAGTTCTGATCATTTCAGTACCATTGATATCCATTCATTTTATCACACAAAGCTGGACTTTCGGGTATGCAATTTAGAGATGAATTTCATTGTATTTGGAATCCATAAATAAATAAATAAATCCTTTCGTTTCCAATCAGACTTGTATTGTTTATGCATTGTGGGAGTTATGTTTGTCTGCAATCATTTGTGGGACTTTCTATTGGCCGTGTTCTTTCAATTAAAGAGAAACAACAAAAATATCAGAAATTGAGACGACATGACAAGTGTTTGACGAAATGTCAATGCACTAAAAACTCAAAAAAAAAAAAAAATTGGAGTTGGAATTGGTTGGGATATTTCAAGAAATCTGACTCAAGGTCCAATTCCAGAAGATACATCTCGTTGACCTTGTCGTCTATCTATTACCATCATCATAATCTCCATTGTCAGTTAGAACATCCAAAAGGTCCTTAATAATCTTATCTGTTGGGACATAAGGACAGAGCTTATACTCCATCTAGATTGTTTATATGCCACCCTTAAATTTCTAGATTGTAGATTCCAGAATAGCATTAAATCTCCCCCTAAAATATATTTGGAATAGTCACCATTACCGGCAGATAGGTTTCATACAGATCTTATTGTGGTCAATCAAATCACACATAAGAATGACATCTACTAAAGAAGAGTAGCAAGAAATATATGGATCACCGTCAGTGTGAACAATAATTGGAGATGAAGCAGGGGGGACTGCCAAAATACAAAGAACATATATCTCTTAAGGGAAGGTAGACACATCTCGACCTAAAACAATATGTACGTTAAGTGCTCATCAGAAGCTATCAAGGGCACCATAAATTAGAGGCAATCAAGAATGAGGAAAGCAACCCCACCATATCCACAAAAGCCACCAGTCTGCAAGTCTGGTATATGAAAGCCAAAACCGACTGGTAGCCAATATCATAATGTAAGGCCCATTTTGGGCTCTCATGACTCTTGCTGAGATAAACAAGATCTTGTAAAGAAATAGCATCCTAGAAGGTACCTGGGGAAGATCACACAATACCATGGTGATTCCAACAAACAAAAGAAAGATCATTATCATTAAGTAGGACATGTGAAGTGCATAATTTAGATGTTCAAAGGCATGACCACCCCAAGGAAGGGGAGGAGGGTAATCGTGAATAATTGATTTATGGTTCCAAATAACAACCCGTTTGTTCTCCTTCCTTGCACTCATAACATAGGTTTGTGCATTTTGACAATTTTGAAGTGATATCTTCAATCAAATTAGCCATGTTAGGAATCAAAAATAACTTTTTTAAGCCTTCAAGGCTCCTTGCTCAATGGATTGAAACTGAATGATACGGGTATCATCTGGAGTCACCTAAGCACTATGCAAAGTTATATCTTTAAGGCCTAATGTCTCATGCATAAAATCATGGCCATTCCTCACGTGATCATTGGGCTTCAGAGAGCTAATAACCTAAAGGGTATGTTCCTTAGCTTTCGTTGCTCCTTCCTCTTCAAACTTCCTTATAAAAACAAGTTCAACAATGTGGGGGATTTTTCCATTGGTCACTTGATCCCATAAACCATACTCTTCATTTTGGTTTTGAAGGGATTGTTGGTATATTGTGATTTTGCTCTTTCTTTCTTTCTTAGGTTTGAAGGGACATTAATATAATTTCTTTATTTATTTATTTCTTTCTTTAGGTTCTCATATTTAGTGATAATTTCTTTACAATGATTTTCATTTCCAATACTACCTCTTGAAGAATTTGAATCTTCTCTACTAGTGGTATATAAAGTAGTTCAAATGCAACAATCTTCTTCTCTTGTAACTATATTTGGTATTTTAGTTATGCAATAACACTATCTTCTTGTAATTGATTCTAGAGTTGCAATTGTTGGCCTTGAAACTCGACATCCATATTCTCTCAATCAGATAACTTTTTTCTTTTTAATAGATAACTTATTTGAAATTTGGTGTTGCTACTTTTGGGGTCTTTATTTTCTTCAGCAGCAGATGAGGAGTTTCACTTTCTACATTCTTATCCTTGCAGTTTCCCTTAACAAATCCCAAACTTGGGTTGGTTGCTCCTAAGAACAGTAGATCGAAGTCCAAAGGAAAATGTATCTTCAACTAATGAGCATGCCCTTTATGATTTTATCACAATTTTCCAATGCCTCTTCAATAATAGGTTACTCTTTTCCCTATTGTCACCTTCAATAGATATCTTCTTTGGGACTTCGATGTTGTTCTTTATCTCATTCCCAGCTTGTGGAATATCAATAGTCTCATAAACAATGAGTTTTATAGTACTAGTATCGCGTACACACCTAGAATTTAAAATGATTGTGGCATATTGATTTGGAGTTATGGCCCTGTAGTAAAAAATTCCCATCATTTCTGCCACTTCTTGCACCATTTCTACTAGTTTTTCTTTTCACCAAAAATTTCAAAAGTGAGACCACATGAGAGTTTAATTCACAAGCCAGCACATAATCTGCATGAATATTGTCGCAAATTAATGATACTTGATTTGTTGTCTGAATTTGTCCTTTCATTCTTCTCTTTGACTGTCCATTTTCTTTATTAAAAGATTTTATATTAGATGAAATCCAAATTTACATATATGGGTATGCCAAGCCTGAAAACTATTGGTCCAAGCCATAGCATTATACAACAAAAAGGCATTTGCAATCATCATAGAGAGAATTCCAGGTTGAAAATGTATCTGATATCGTCTTGTAGCTGGTTGGACCACCATAAAGGAGGTGAGCCATAGCACAGGAGATCTTGATTATCAAGAGCCCAATTAGCCAAACCATCTGCAATCTTATTTCTATCCCAGGGAATATGAACAAATTGCACTTCCATAAAATTTTCCTGCAATTTTTTAATCTTCCAGACTTCTTTGGAAATTCGCCAATTTGGTGGGAGAGTGGCTCTGCTACGAGATAATATCTTGATGGCCAATTGAGAGTCAGATCTAACTTGAATTTTCAGCCAACCACACTTTACCGCCTCTTGCATACCTTTATAGATTGCTTTCATCTCTGCTACATTATTGGTAGTAACACCCAAATTAACAGCAAAAAAGAACTGCACATCACCCTCATGGTGTCTACCAATGCCTCCCATAGCATCTCTGCCTGGATTACCTCTGGAAGCTCCATCCGTGTTCAACTGTCCATATCCCAAGGGAGGGGCCTTGACTTGACTGTCCCTCTTTCTTTCCTTCATAATATGAAACCGGGGTAAAGTGGCTTCTCTTGGATCCAAAGAAAGTTGATTACAAATATATTCCCATTCCAGAGATAAAGTGTTAGGTAAAGGGATCTTATGCTTGAGAGTTTCAGCTATATTTATTTTTGTTTTTTCCCAGATATAGGAGCCATCTTTGCTACTTTGCTGAAAAAGTCGGTTATTTCTTTCTTTCCAGGTATTCCAAAGAAGAAGAGAAATCCCACTCCACAATACTAGAAGAAGCCTTTGTCCTGTAGGAAGCATCCTCTGCCACTCTTTGATAACCTGTTCAAGAGAATCAAAGTTATGCCACCTCAGCTTGAAGAGAGTCGCAAATTGTCGCCAGATATGAACAACCCAAGGGCATAGGAAAAATAGGTGAGTAAAAGATTCCTCATCCTGTAAGCACATAACACATCTGAAAGGTCCATAAAATCCTTTCTTGATAAGTTGATCTCCTGTTAAAACCCGCCTATGAATAAGAAGCCACAGAAAAAAACTCACTTTAGGCCACATCCCCGAGTGCCATAGGTTCTTGAAGAGGAACTTTAGAGGGTGAGGATTGTCAATCACCAAGGATGCATAACCTGTAGAAACAGTATAATAGCCCGATGGATCTGGTCCCCATCCCAATTTGTCAGGAAATGGAGATGAGGAAAGAGGACGATTGTTGAAAAGACTTTGCAACAAAAGTTGGTGTTCATGTTGAATTACAAGTGGCCATTCAGAGAGCGGAATCCATTCTTTTTCACTTTCCCAGCGATTGGATGACAATCTTCCGTATTGGGAAACCTTCCTCCACCCAATATCATGCAGTTGCTTCATTATAGGAATGAGCTGAGGATATTGTAAAATAAGAGGGGGCTCTCCATCCCATGAGTCAGTCCAGAAGTTGGCAGACTGCCCATTATTGACTATCCAGAACAACTGCTTTTTAATAATGTCCTGGCCCATTTTAATAACCTGTAAGATAGGAGAGCCCTTAGTAGGAAGGGAAGAGCACACAATTTCTTCCGGGGATCCCCACCAGCATACTTGGCTCTCAAAGTTGAAGCCCAAAGGTCGTAGGGATATACCAACATCCTCCAGTACAATTTTGCAGCTAAGGCTTGCATCTGGCTAGGCGAAGATCTAAATCCCAAACCACCTTCTTTTTTTGGCCGACAAAGAGTTTTCCATTTGACTAAGGACCATTTCCTTTTATCCTGGATTCCACTCCATAAGAATTTTTGGCAGATAGAGTCCACTTGTTTCAACGTCTTGCCAGGAATATTTACCACAGATGCAATGTATATGGGCATAGCTTGGAGAACCGATTTGACCAATATCATCCTGCCTCCTGAAGAAAGCCATCTGTTAGTCCACTTTTGAAGTTTTAACTCATACCTGTGGATTAACCAATGCCAATCTTTTAACTTGTGAGCTGCTAAAGGGACACCCAAGTATCGTAAAGGAAGCTCCCCCTTCTTGAATTGAAGAATATTTAAAATTTGGTCCTCTTGTTGTCTAGAGCAATGAAAGAAAAAAATGTTGGATTTTCCTTGGTTAATCAGCTGACCAGTGGCTTGTGAAAAGGTATGAAGAACTTTATGGAGTTGTTTCGCTTCCATAGAAGTAGCTTTTCCAAGCATCATAGAATCATCAACAAACTGGAGATGAGAAATAGGTAGAATATTTTTAGCCAACTGAATACCATGAATTTTCTTTTCCTGACAGGCTTTCTTTGCAAGTCGTCCCAAGCCTTCCGCCAAAATGATGAATAAGAAAGGTGATAAAGGGTCTCCTTGCCTTATACCTCTAGAGGCACAAAAAAATTCCGAAGGAGAGCCATTAAGTAAAACCGCAAAGGAGACAGAAGAGATACAAGCACTTATCCATTGAATCCATTCTGTAGAAAATCCAAACTGGGCCAGAACTTTGCACATGAAACCCCAATCAACCCTATCATATGCTTTAGATAAATCCAGTCTAATAAACATAGCCGGATTTTTTTTGTATGTCCATAGAGTGGAGGATTTCCTGGGCTAGAACAATTTCATCATGAATATGACGACCTGGCACAAAACCCCCTTGTTCAGGGGAGATAATCTTGTGCAATAGGGGTTTTAGTCGTTCCGCTATAGTCTTAGTGATTATTTTGTACAGAACATTACATAAGGCTATAGGACGGTAACCTAAAATATCCTCTACGTCATTAATTTTTGGGATAAGAGCAATGAACGTTTTATTTATTTGCTTGAGCAGAGTTTTGGCATTTCTTACCTCCTCAGTCACCTATAAAAGATCCCTTTTGATAATCCCCCAAAATGTCTGGAAAAACTCAATCGGAAATCCATCGGCGCCAGGTGTTTTTTCTTTTTGCATTTTGAAGACAATACTATGGAGTTCTTCCGTAATGGGCTGCATCAACCTTTCATTTTCTTGTTGAGAGATACAAGTAGGAAGGATATTCAAAATTTGTTGTTGTGAGTTCAAGTCTAGGGGTTGAGAAGTGAACTGCTGAAAGTACTGCTGAGCTACCTGCTTCATCCCCTGACTCGAGTACACTCTAGTACCATCCCCTTTGATTAGGGAGTGAATATGATTTTGGGCTCTTCTGGCTTGTACAGATTTATGGAAGAAAGCTGAGTTTTTGTCCCCTTCCTTTAACCACTGGATCCTGGATTTTTGCTTCCACATGATCTCCTCCCTAATTTCCCATTCCTGTAATTCGGCTTTCAAACAACATTCCTTTTTTAAGAGATCTATAGAATACCCCAAATGTCGGTGAATAATGTTTAGATGTTACATTTGTTCCAAAATCTTTGTTTTCCTATCGTGATATCTCCAAACTCATTTTTGGTGTCACCCAGATTTCACCCTGAAATCTGCGACTACCCTATCCGAAAAAATTTCGTACTTTTAAAATAATGGGTCGTTTTGTGTTTTTATTGCCTGAAAGTTCTTATATTGCGTCAAGATAATCCCAAAGAGCCATATTAGCCTTTTTCGCCAAATACCCAGATGCCCAAAATTGTTTTATTCTGTCGTCGGGATTTGTCTGCGGGAAATTTGTATTTAATTATTTTGAGCCCCGTATGAGGCTATTTGCGCTCCGTTTTAACTCTATTATGAGCGAATATGTTATTCCTATGTGCCAGAAGGGTTTTAACTTGTAATAAGTTTTGGGCTTTATTTGTAACTTTTGGCAATTTTTCGTGTTTTTGTGGTGTCCCGTTTCGTTTTCTGTGAAATTTCTCTGGAACAATTCCTTTGCCAGGTAAGCCCGATTTTTGGCCTGGAGCAGTTGGAAAACATATACGCACATTATGCCCAGAGGAAGTCGCCATCGGAGATCTGGATCATTGGGAAAAAGCGAAGTCGTGCACAGAAAAGCCCCTGCGGGGATGGGCGCATTTTTGGAAAACAAAGGATTTAAGCTGCAATGGGAAAAATATAAGCCGCAGGCAGGGTGGGAATTTTATACCTGCCTAGCAGGGTACTTTTTCCCGTGTTATAAAAGTCACTTAAGCTGCAGTGGGAAAAATAGAGGCTGCAGGCAGGTGGGAATTTATTGCCTGCCTTGCAGGGTAAAAATTCCCATGATAAAATAAAAGGAAAGTGACTTAAGTGAAATCATGGGATTTTAGTGCCTGCCTTGCAGGGTAAATAATCCCATTGTCAAAGTCAAATCACTTAAGTGGATCATGGGATTTTGGTGCCTGCCTTGCAGGGTAAAGAATCCCATTGTGAAAAATTCTTAAAAATAGAATTACATGTGCAAAAAAGTGCGCCCCCTTTGGTGAGAGAATGGCAGCCTTGAAATGATTATTTTAATTAATCTATTCTCTCAAAAAGTGCGCCCAAGCTTGGAGGAAGTCAACAAGTCAAAGTTGAAATAAAAGAAAGGATTAAAAAGCATTAAATTTAATTTATTTAATGGCTGCCCCCTTCCTCTCAAAAAGTGCGCCCCATTTGGGAATTATTTAATGTTTTTTAAGGCATTAAAACATTAAATTAATTTCTATTTTCAGTGGCTATGGTCAAAGCACACTGTGAAGCTTAAGTGAAGTGATGTGTGAAGGATTAAATTGGATTAATTTAATTTATTGGATGGCTGTCCTTAAACATGCTATTTTTAAAAGAGAAAAGCATGATTTTTAATTAATTAATTGCCTTTAATTGTTAGGGCAATTATTAATTATAGAATTGTGAAGGTTATATAAGCATGGGCAGCCATATGGGTGAATTATTTGATTCACAGGTAAAGAATTGCAGCCAAGAGGAAAAGTGCGCCCCCATTAGAAGAAGGATTTTGCTCAGACAAGGTGACAACAAGGCTAAAAGCTTCCAGATTTGGCGCATGCTTTGAAGGAGGTTGATCTTTGTCTGCATAATTGTTTCCACAGGTGTTACAGGTGCTCAGGTGTTGATTGAAAGGATTCATGCTCTCTTTATGTGCAAATTAAACACCAATTTTTGGGGCAGCAGGCTTGAAAAGTGCAGATTTTTACAATTTAAATTCACTATTCATGCTCCGATGGCCATTTTTGTCTGAATAAATTGCAGGAATTCATTACAGGTGCTTTACAAAAGAAAAGGAGTTTTTATCAATGTCAAACACATTGCAAATATTCTCCGAATCTGAATAATTGTCCAGATCTGCACCAGTATTGAAGAAATCCGGCCAAGTAAGAAGAAAAAGAATTATTCAGACGAAGATAGACAAAGCCATGGCGAAAAGAGATGAAAAAGAAAGCACAATGGAGTCATGCATTGCTTCCAAACTTGCAGACATAGGAGACACAGATCTAGGCCCGGAACCTCTTTCCGATTTGATAGATAGATCCAGAGCGGGAAAGACTTCACTCATGTGTGCGGTTAAAAGCAGTGGAATTATCCGAGCTGCAGCTTTTCCATGTACAGCCCAGTTGCCAGAGTTCGTGATGGAGTGTGCTAGATCTTATCATCCTTCATCCAGATCAGTGCGTGATGCTTCGGGAAAGACAATAATTCGTTTGGACGCAGAGTTCATCAATTATTGTTTGAAGATTCCAGTGCGAAAGGTGGTGACTTCCATTAGCATTCAGGATGCTGACAGTAGATGGGAGAAGCATAGAGCTGATTGCGTGAGCATAATGAATAGCCGATACATGAAGAAGCCTAGATCTCCTTCAAAGTTCCCGAGAACTCTTCCGCGGTCCAATTTGGTGCAGGAGGTAGATGATGTTGTCAGATTGCTATGCAGGATTAACGGCGAAGCGAATGCTTACACTTTCCGTACATGGATGTATGCGTTCATCAGGACCATTGAAATCAACAAGGTTGATTCCATAATCAATTGGTCGGAAATTATTAGCAACAACATCGGTGAGCAACTCCGGAACGTGAAGCGTACTTTCAGCTTCAAGATGACTTCATACTTGGTGTATGTTGCAGCTTCACAAGGCGTCTTTTCCAAGCTGGATAGATGTGGTGTTCTTTCTAAGGACCCCATTTTCGAGTGCTACCCACAGCTTACTACACCTGCATGCGAGAAAGACTTCAAAGTGATCAACGATGACTTCTTCTACGATTTCATCTGCAGGCTAGACAAAGACTTGAAGGCCAACAGGGTAAGCAAGGAAGCGTGGGAAGCTGTGTCCAAGATTGGCAGTCTATTCATTCAATTTGCAGATTTCACATACCTCAGGGTTACGGGCTTTTCTGGAGAACCAATAAAGATGCCCAGGAATCCGAATGATAGATTGATCGCCATGGAGCTCAGCAGGCAACTTGTGGAGTTACACGACCTTCAGTCAAAGCGGCACAAGTCTACGGGCTTCTTCCCAATCACTGTGGGATATTACAGCTGCATTAGCATTCATAGAGCTCGAGGGATGGAGGCGCAAATGTTATCTGAGTATGAGCAAGAGTTCTTCCCTGCACGGCTGAACTTCGATCCATTTGGAGTAGCCAGGAAGATGATCTCCCAGGAGTACGCACATGTGCCTTCATTAGAAGATTTCTGGATGAAGTGCAAAAGTGAGTACGAGGTTAGAAAGAGAGATTTCAGCAGGCTATCAGCAAAGCAAGTGTTCGACTTTGGACTAGCGCGGATACCTGCGGATCTTAAAGATGATGGGAACGTGGTACTTGACACTTACCATCAAATGGGAGGAGATAAAGCTATACTGCAGGACAACATAGGAGGCTGCCATACACTTGAAGAAAGATCTGGAGCTGTGTTGGTGAATACTTCAAACTGGCTGCTGACGAAGGGATATTGCCTTGATGAAGCATTGATGAATCAAATCACGGGCAACTTCGGCGCAGGAGATTCCCTCAAGCGAAAGCATGGAGGAGAAAGCAGCAGAAAGGTCCGAGAAGTTGAAAGTACACAGAAGATCTCAAGAAAAAGAGAAGATCACTTCTACGACCGTAGCTTTGACTCCGGCTTCTCCAGCACTCAGTACTTCACCAACTATTGCACCGCAGCAGCAGGACACTTCCATGCCTCCATTGAATCCGGCGACATTCGTCTTCTCTCCTCAGCCACTTCGTTCATCACCCGTGCCAGAGGATACGTTGAAGCTACAGATGGCAGAGTTCGAAAGAGCTTTGTCCTTGGATGATTCAGAGGATGGCAGCCATAACACTGTGGCACTTTCTGATGGAGAGGATGCAGAGCGGGAGATGGTAGTGCACTCAGCGACTTCTCACTCTCCGAGAAGTAATTTCTCGGAATGGTTGGCTTCGCAGTTGGTTCCAGAAGCAAGAATGGAGATGAACTTAGAGGAGCACGACTTGCAGCTACTCCAGGATCTGAGCAGAAGAGACAGAAGGCCTAAAGTTGCTAAAGCAACTTCTAGGTTGATCATCGAGGATTCGGGAGAGAAGTTTGCTGAGATATCAATTCCGGCAGAAAGAAAGATAGAAGAGGAGCTCACGGCAGAAGATGTGACAGTAACCAGAGTACCCCTCGGTCAAGCCACCACTGAAGGATTGAAGCAGGACACGCAGACATTGATAGATGCTTTATTCCTTAGGCTTGACAGTGAGAAGGCGGAGAAAGAAGAGTTGCAGAAGCAAGTATCTCAATTATGTGAGATCATAGCCAAGGTTGCTAAACCTTCCATTCAGCCCATTTCAGAGCAGGTGAGTGATCATCTTATGCAGGAAATGGAGGATGCAAGCAATCAAGTAAAGGCTATTGACGAATGGAAGGATTTGATTATTCGTCAAGCTTCTGTACAACTTGGAGAAGTGCCAGCCCGCCTAAAGGTTATGGATGATGCAGCAAATCAGCTGAAGCAACTGATGGCTAACATAGAAGGCATGAATACAGTTGCAGAGAGTAACCTGAGTATTTTGGCCGAGATCAACAAGCTGCCGGGAGATGTATTGATTGCGGAGCAAATTGTACCGGATGGATCAGTTGAGAAGGGGAAGCAGCTAGAATTTGCAGTATCTTTCCGTTTGGAAATCTGCAGAGTTTTGCTGAAAAGGATGCAGGCACTTGAAAGTAGGACGTCATCCTTACCCGACAGTATCATTTCTTTCACTAAGGAGGATGTGGTCGGAGGCATTACTTCATACGTGCGGATTGTTTCTAACGAGGTGCCTAATTCCCTGGAAGGGTCTCTCCTGATGGTACAAAAGAGAATTGATAAAGCTACCAAGCCTTTCACGATGAATTCTATCAGTAGACTGGTGGCGCTGCAGGCAGACATTGCGAGGTTTGGGCCGAGCTTGGAAGATGTGGAAGCGTGCATCAAAGTATTGAATGAAGGGTTGCTGCAGTTCAGGACAGAGAAGGAAGCAGTGGCTAAAACAGATGGAAGGATGCTGAATTACATGTTCGACAAGTATATCAGATATCAGAACAAGAAGAAGATGTAACATTACAGCTGGCATGACTTCTTCTATTCTTTCTTCTTCTATTTTCTATGTTCCCGGATGAAATTGTAAAACTTCTAAGTTATTGGTTTTGCAACCATTACTTGAAGTCATGTGGAACCATTCTATTAGTTAAGTGATACATGTGTCACTTAAGAAGAAGTTAGTTGAGGATGATTGCCAAATGTCATCTTTACTTGTTGTTCATGCTTTAGTTCAGTTAGACTTCCCATTTGTACTTTCCCTCCTACATTATATAAGTAGGAGAAGAACCTCCGGGTTAATGATCGATCAGAATTTGTAAGCAGCAATCTTGTGTTCTAGACTTTGTGCTGAACCCCTGAGAGCCACTTGAAGCAAAGGAATACAAAGGAGCAGGTTTCCGGAGAACTTTGTGTCACGGTGTACTTGTTTCTTGCTTTTAAATCTTAGATCTCTTAATAAACTTTGTGTTATTTTAGATCTGGATCTAGAGCTGCCTTTGTTTTATAATTCTGTGTGTTCATATCTATTAAGTTTCTTCTATGTGCATGCAATTAGCTCTGCTATCTACTAATTGGGATGCACATCTTCCCCATTTCTTCTCTGTATTTCCTTTACTTCCTTCTTCTATAAAATACTTCCTTTCTTAAACAGCTGCTTACTTGCTGCAGAACTTCTTAGTTATGGTTCATGAACTAAGTAGTTAAAGTAAAACCCCTGATAGATAATAACACATTTTTATTGACAAATCTGACACGGGAGCCTCACCGGTTAAATGAGGGAGATTTATCTCATGACTGCCTAGGTTTGATGCTATGCAGAAAATCTAGCCAACATAGTTCCAAGCTTTTAGTTTAGATTGTAAATATGATAATCTTTTGACAAACATGGACATTTAAGTTCCATACATTGGCTTTCCTTCCAACCACCATTGTTGAACAAGTTTATCGGTATCCTTATGACGCAACCACATAAGCTGAAAGCAAAAAGGAGCTTTGCACGGTGAGGTTCTACCTATCTCCAAACATATCGGCCAATGGTTCAAGCCACTGTTATTTAGAATCATAGTCCTGGGTATATAATCCTTAGCTCACCAATCTTCAAATAGTAGAAAACGATCCAGCCTTTCCAAGATGCAATCCTCCTCCTGTTGTCTGTTAGACCATGCCATTATTCCATTCACTGTAGGTTCATCCACCAAGTAATGAGAATGAATGAAATGAGTCATAAAGCTCCAACTAGCATCTATATGGGGGTTACCACCTTGCTTCTCTTGGATATTTAATATAGTATTAAAATCCCCTCCTAATATGGTTTGTAAGTGAGGAAAGGAGCATAAAATAGAAGACATAGCTTGTCGTTGTTGCCTTTTTTCTTTCCATTTAACGGAGCATACACATTAAAGATTAAAAATTCCTGGTCAGCTGTTGTGGAGTAGACATGTAAACACAAAACACCTTTGCTTGCACATGAATGTAATATAGTAATCACTTTAGGATCCCAACAAGATACCAAACCTCCTGAAGCTCCATGAGAACTTATAGATAAATGTTTAGCTCGGGACCAAAGATTGTTTTAGCTATCACATTTATAAGATCGATAGAGGCTTTGGTTTCTTGGATACAGATCATCGTTGGATGCTCATAATTGATCATTCTTCTAAGTTCTAGAATTTTTGAGGGAGAACCCTTCAAGCCCCTTATATTCCAAGTGATCAGTTTCATTGGGAAGAGCTTTGGAGAAATTGGGATAAGTACCTTATTGTTCCCTAATTGCTCATACTATGACCCTCCCTCTAAAGTTTAGCCTAATTTGACTTTCTACCAGGCTTTAAAGTAGTATCCATTTTGGATTTTTTATTTTTCTCTTGTTCCATGCCCGATGTAGAATCCAATTGATTTGGCAGATTAGGGCCTCTAACCACAATGGCCTTATACATGCCTTCCACCTCCTTTGCTTGTTGGTGTTGATCTTGAAATTGCTCATGGTATTTATTTTTCTGCTGATAACTTTTAACCAATTTTTCACTTACAACCTTGCTAGGTTGAGGTTGGAATATCACCATCTAATTTTTATCTTGTGCATTCTATTGATCTTGAATTTGTTGTTTCTTGTCCAACTGTGTTTCCAGTAACTGAGATTATAACAATCCATCCCCTTCCTCTTCCTCTTCCTCTGGTTCCTGTAGTGCTCCAAATCTGTTATTGCTACTAGTTTTATCTGCCTTTTCCTTACCAGTTTTCCTAGCGAACTATTTCTTCTTCGGTGCAATAAAGTCCTCTTTGGGTTTTTCTTGCTCTTGTTGTTTGTGGGGGTTGTGCTTACAATCTCTAATTAAATCACCATACTCGTGGCATAATTTGCATCTAAAAGGAATGTTCTCATAGTCTACAACTTGTTCCGATGTGTCTTCTTCAAGAGGCCGACAATAGTTTACTAAGATTAATGAGAACACAAATTAAGGCATACACCATCTGCTCCAACTGTAAAGAAGCATCCACCATCATCATGAATGTGCCCAGCGTGTTGCCAATTGCCATAAAAATAGTTGTGATTCTAGAACTCAGCAGGTAGCCCAAAGAGTCTAACCCATATAGGGGCAACTAAGGGAAGCTCCTCCTCCAGCTTAAACATGGGATGCCATGGCTTCATAAAAAGTCTTGCTCTTCCCATGAACCAGGGTCCCCCTTGAAAGACGAGTTCACGATCGGATGTTGAAGCAAAAAAGATCAAGAAATATCCATTTGGATAGACTGAGACTGAATACTCACCTTCTGTAATCCATACCCTTCTAGCCCAATCCTTGAAAACTCCTAGTGAGGGACGGGATCCCGGAAATCGAACAATCAAACCCCGAGTTTCCAGATTTGTTGATATTGCTTTGAACATTTGTTCTCTGAATTTGAATGACTGGTGTGCCATCTGTTGCAAGCATGCATCCATTTTCATTTTTCCTAGGGTTGAAGTTTAGGCATCCGCAAAAGGGTTTTCTGTAAATTCTTTCCATTAAAAGTATTCCTTGTAGGAGAATGAAGTATCTCCTTAAATGTGGTCTAATATCTATCTGCTCCATCGAGAGGTTCCTTTCCAAGAGTCTTCATGTTAATATTGGCTATTACAGTCCTCTAGTCTCCAGGTACCAAACCGCAGGGGTAAAAACCGAAAACTGAAGATAAGACAAGGAGAAAAGACTATGCACAGAAAGAACATGGGAAAAGGGTCGGAAAAAAGCCAAACGGAATGTGAAAAATCGTGCCCTAGAGAATACGATAAAGAAGTTGTACACGAAGCTAATAAAGAGAAAACATGGCCAAAAGAAAACCGACTAAGGTTGTAGGAAGACCACAACAGGTGACGCCAACAAAATAGGTTAAAACAAAAGGGGAAAAGCATGAAATTCCCAGTGCAAAACACAGACAGAAATCCAAACTCGACTCCTAAGGGTCACAGTTGTGCCGAAACAGAGCAAATAAAGGGAACTCAGAACCAAAACGAAAGCCTCAATTGTTACTCGAGGAAGCAAAAACCCTAGCCGCGTCAACAGAAACAATCATTCCTCCCAAATTTGCAGGTCAGGAGCATATGTTCCACCGTAATTTCCCACCCTTCCTTCATTCTTTATTATAATTGTTTTGAAATATTTTCGGCTATTTTTTTGGAAGCTTGCCAAGTGAATAAGAATTCACCTTCTCCTAGATATAACATTCAAGGAACTGTATGAAAAGCCTTCCTTCTCCCATGAGGTCCCCTAGGTTTGAAACAAAAATGGTCTATTAAATGGGCTGATAGATTCATCCTCATGCTAGATGGGCTGATAGATTCGTTGTGTTATGGTCCTACTACATTGAACCTAATAAAGCATGCTTTAGATGGCTTATCTTGCATCAAACAATGGCTGTTGGATCTGTTTCGTCTAGAAATGGTATAGGTAATCTCTATTGTTTTGTTTGCGGTCAAGAGGAATTTATTGTTCATCTTTTTGAATGCCTTTGTGCTAAAGCTGTCTGGAAAGTGTTGTCGGATTCTTTGTAGGTTTACATTTTGTTTTCTAGTATATAATAAGGGGGTTTTATTTAAAGGTCTTTTTGTAGAACCAATGCCCAAATAGCAAAATCACATCTTGGACAATCTGCTGCCTTCATTGCTGTTTTGCGACCTTTCTAGGACCTGCATTATGGCATCAAAAGGTATGGACCCCGGCCTTGGCCAGTCTCAGCCCTCTCAGGGTCTGTCGAAACTTCCGTCCGCACAGGTCTCGTCCTTGTTTAGGGGTCGTGTGAGGACTGGCAAAGGTAAATACGGGAAGTCTACGCTAGGAAAAACTGTTCCAGGGATTACTCCCAGCAGGGCTTCCTTTCCCTTGACTCTGCTGATTTGAAGAAAGATTCGAACCTATTGGATAAATCGACAAAGGAGAATCTCAATGCATCTGCTTTCCTTAATCCTCTGCCCAAACAGGTGAATGCCTCTTCTCACTCAGATTTTGGAGAGCTTATGAAAAATGCAGAATTGCCTTCGGTTCATGCATCAACTGCCAAACAGAACAACGATCATGCTGAGTGTGGCTCTTCCTTGAGCGTTCCTTCTTTCGATGGTCAGTTGGCTAACACTACCTTACTCCCTGTGGTCAGCTCGACTGAAACAAGTTCAAGTATCAATGCACTCGCCATTATCCCTAAGGAAACTCAAAGACAGTTGTTGATACAGGTGAATACTGCAGTAATGTTCGTTTCGTGAATAATTTGACATACAACTTGGGCAGTAACACAGAGGAGTGACTGGCTTTGAACTACCCGAGAAGGGTTTCAGATAAGAACATGGAACATGCTAGAATGTATATGGAGGACCCTAAAGATGTCCTGAATGAAAAACAAATCAGAGAGCATCTAAGCATGCAAAATGTGTCTGCTGCCTCCAACATCGGTTCAGTTACGTCACTAGAGGATTCTGGCCTTGACGATGTTAGGGCAAGGTTGGATCAGGGAGAAGACTTTGGTATCATTTTAGGCACTCCACGACAGATGCGGAATGAGCAAGGTGTAGTTCCTCCTCCTCCTCCCGGCCATTTTAACCCCCAAACCAGATGTGGACCAGGAAGATTTCAGCTTCTTTCTTGCTGATAATAAAGAATATTTTGAGGGTCGAATGGACTTGGAAAGTAGGGGAGTGATTCTGTATTTTCTGAGAAAGATCCCGGATGTGGAAGCTTTCAATTGGTGATGTGTGCTCAACTAGGAGGCCAAAGGGATTTCATTGAATTCCTATTGGAGCTTGGGTTCAAAATATGTGTGCCTTCTGTTCAACTTGGATACTGCTGCTTGCCACGTTCTTTTGTACGGTACTAGGAACATTGTTGATGGCCTCACATATGTCCAATTGAGTCAAGCAGATTTCAACCCTGATGATTTTGGCTACGCCCACTACCCAAATTTGATCGAAATCCCTGCTTTGCCCACTGATTTGAGACCCTCTGTTGACCTTTTTGGTCACTGATTTGACAAGTTACTCATCCCAGATGGCAATCAGAATTCGTTCAGATTGATACTCAAGATTGCATGCAGGTTGATCTGAAGTGGAAATTGCCACCTTTCATTTATCTGTGCACTATTGATGGTATCTGACAACAAAAATTCTGCTACCTGAATCTCCCAAATGCATGCTTTGCTTGTCAATCCCAGATCACTTGATCAGGGATTTCCCTCTTCCCAAACCCAAGCCTGATGTGGTGGCGAATGACGGCAGAAAAACGACTCCATTTTCTTCTGAAGAGGTGGAGATTGGAGGCAGCTCCTTGGCATCAAATTTTGGGAAAAGTTGCATCTATTCATCAAGGACCTTTGCCTAGCAATCGTGGCGTTGAAATTCCAGGCCCAGGTGGTTCAAGTTATGGTGGTAGAAATCCTGGATCAGCATTTGATAGGGCCAGTTCTTCAAAGACTAACAGTGTTGTTGTGGTTCAGCTGCAGACTAGCAGTGCTTCCTTGGAGTCTGGCCCTCCTTGGGCACCACATAGCCTAGGTCTGGACCTTGTTCCCTCTGGTTCCATGGGCATGGAGATTGAGACCACTTGGAAAGTTAAAAGAAACACATGAAAGATTGTTTCTTCTCCAAGTCCACTGGACAGGTTCGAGGGGGATATCAGCCCCAAACCCATGCATAATCTTACAAGGATGCCATGATACACTCCCCGGATCATCGCCTTCCTAGTTTGATTGGCTTTGAGATGGACAACCACTTTAGCAGCCTTGGACTTCATCCTCCCTGGAATGAAGTTGTCACTTCTATCATGGAATGTTCAAGGGATGACGATCCTTGGTTGAAAGCATTTTGTTCACAATCTCTTACAGCATTGCAGACCAGACGTGGCTTTCCTTCAAGAGGTTAAGCCCAATAGTGAGCCTCAGAATAGAATGAATTATTGTTGGAACAGCCCTTTTTGGTCTTCTGAGCACTGCCGGGGGAATGGAGGGGCTGCGATTTCCCTTTCTTCCTACTTGCAGAATTTTGTTGTGGCTTTTGGTTCGAACCCTGAATATCGTTGTGTCTAGGTTACTTTTTTGATTCAAGAGCATGTAATAGGCTTATGTGTTGTTTATGCTCCAAATCTTAGTTCTTTGAGGTGTAGGCTTTGGGATTGGATAGCCTCGTCTCTTCCTGCTACTGAATGGATTTTTGGTGAAGAATTTAACATGGTGGAATGGGAAGAGGTCAGGTAAGGTGGTTCGGGCACAATCATCAGTGGCTCGAAGCAAAGCTTGGTTCAGGTGAAGAGACTCTCTCCAGAATTTTCATCCCAACTAAAAGTAGAAGGGATTATATCTTGGTAGCTGGTTCACTTAGTCCAACCTTTCTCAAGGGAGACACAGGATTCAGGGTT
Source organism: Taxus chinensis (assembly GCA_019776745.2). Lineage (NCBI taxonomy): Eukaryota > Viridiplantae > Streptophyta > Pinopsida > Cupressales > Taxaceae > Taxus > Taxus chinensis. The sequence continues at coordinate 187,357 of JAHRHJ020003252.1, read as the reverse complement.
GGTTGGACTGCTTCTACAGCCTTGATGAGTGCTTTTCCTTTTCTGGTTGTCGATGAGCTTTGGATGTCCTCTTGGATGTGACAGGATTGGATCACTTGTCAGTGCATACAAAGGCTACTCTCGGTCATTCAGTTAACTCACCTCCTATTTGTAATTTGAATGTCTCGCATCTGGAGTTTGATGATTTTTGAGCTTTGGTTCGTAGAGTTTGTAATTTATCTCCTTGCCAACTTGGTGAGCACTGGTGGATTCTTTGGTGGGAGGCCATTGTCTACTAAATGGTTAAGTTTATTAGAGGCTAGGCCAAGATGATTGCACGAAGGCGGAGGATGGAGCTCCGGGTGGCTCGTCAGTGTCTCAAGGTGGTTCACATTTCTCTTGAATAATGTTTCTCTCCAAGAGGAAGCTACGAAGATAGAGATAGTTGTTCGTCCTAGTAAGGATTATATAGCCAAGGATGCATAGATTCACTCGTCTCTAATGGATCCAAGAGGGGAACGAGAGCTCCAAGTTCTACTTTGACTTTCTCAAAGGGAAGGTCGTTGTATAGATGGTGCTTCGTCTATAGAAGGTCGATGGCTCCCTTGCAGAGCACCCTTCAGAGATCAAATCTATGTTTAGTCAGCACTTCCAAAATATCTTTGCTCCTTACTCCAAGACAAACGGTGCGGCGGTTGCTAGAAATGCCTCTTGCAAGGTTGTTCCTCGTAAAGTATCCAATTCTAATAGGAACATACTAGATAGAGACTTCACCAAAGAGGAGTTACATGTTGCGGCTTTATCCGTGTAGAATTGTAAATCTCCAGGTATGAATGAACGCCCCTATGAGTTCTTCAAGTCCATGTGGGATACTATTAGTGAAGCCTTCTGGTATCTATTTGTTGAGGTCTTCTCATCTGGTCGTCTCTCTAAGTTTCACAATCAAGGGTTGGTCAATCTTATTCCCAAGAATGCATGCAGCAACTCAATTGGGGGTTGGAGACCTGTTACATTGCTTACTGTTGCTTACAAAATTATAGCTAAGGCCTTGGCCTTGAGGATTTGTTCAATTGCTTGATACGTGATGAGCCAAGAGAAGATTGGTATTGTCCAAGGGAGATTTGTCCTCGATATTGTTGACTCTTCTTGGGAGGCTATGGAGTGGGCTCGAGAAACTGATCAGCAAACTCTGGCTGTGAAGATTGACTTTGACAAGGCTTGTGAATGAAAAGATTGATCCTTTATCTCAGTGATGTTAATTGTTAGATATGAACAGAGAAAAAAAGAAGAGGACTTGAAACACACACGTCGTAGATTGTGTGTCCGTCATTTTATTATGCAAGAGATAGTTACACAATGGTTGCAGAGGTTATAACCAAACAATAGTAAATACATAACTAATCTTGACTTTACTATAAAGGGTAGGCCTTATATTCTAATACCCCCTCTTAAGGCTTACAGTACAAGAACCAAACAATACACACACTGACAGAAAATTGAAACAATGGAATCAAAGAGAGTCGTGCATTCTTTAGAAGTTCTCTTTGAAAACAGTTCTTGGACCAGCAGAACTCCATCAAGCTTCTTCGTAACCCTTAAAGATATAGATCCTAAGCTGAATTACTAAGATCGCAAATTCCACTACCTCAAACTCCCGAATTATGAACCTCCTTAATTACTAGATAACCGTCCAAGTTGAGCTACATCCATAGTGCTCCATCTAGTTGTCTCATGACCCTCGTAAGGGTATAATTCCCAAGATCCACAAATTCTCAAACTAACTGGGCAGCCATCCATGTTGAGCTTCATCTACACAAGATCCCTTCATGTCTTCAAACTGCGGGCTTCTTTAAAATATGTATTCTTCATCAGAAAGTTCTTCACCACTATCAGTATCTGGTGGATTTTCAACAATGGTTACATTAACTTCATTTGGTTTGTCTTTGAGCTTTCCCTTGAGAACATCATTGGTTTGCATTCTACAGTTCCATGTTGTGTGACCTCTTTTCTTGAAATAATAATATTCAATCTCCCGTTTGTCCTTATTTGATCTTCCATGGTAGTTTCTTGAGTATAATGAACTCTCATGTTGAGGATCACCTTTTGTACCTTCTATAGTTCTCTTTTTTTCAACTAAGAGAGCTTAAATCATATCTTCTAGAGTTTCAGAATGCATCTGACTAAGAGTAAAAAAGTCATTGTTGTATTGAAAAGCCAAACAGTTTAACAAAATAACTTTGGCATCCTTGTCATCTACCATAGCAATGACTTCTACTAGCTATACACACCTAATTTTTTTACACTTGCTAACCATTTCTCTTGTGCAGGGGCTGTTGATGCATTTCCTTCTAAGCACATGCCTCAAGGGGCCTACCGGGATTGGGGTCTGATCAGATTTGGTCACAAGGGCTAGACTACAACATTCGAGAGATGTCGCTATTATGCCATAGTCCCCCTTACCCTTTCGTTGTTTCCTCCTTATGTACACACACTTCACCCATCATGTCTACTTGTTGTCCACTTGTTCACATTCATGTACACTCTTATATTTGCTTTTGGTCATCCTGGACGTTTGACATTTTCCCCGTTTATTCTTCTTGCTTCCACCTCCCTTTGTTTTGCACCCTTTGACCTTGGATTTCCCTCAAGGCTGACGCCATCGCCCATTGGCGATGGTGTCAGGTTTGATTTCTACCATGGTCGACGCCATCACCCACAGGCAATTGTGTCAGGTATATATGCTTGACCACACTTGTTCTTTTCTATAAATCAATGACTAATTCATTCCAAAACGTTGCACTTGCTCGCACATTGGATACTTGCGCATATTTTCACACTTTTTTGTTAGATTTGAGGTTTTGGAGCTTGCCATTTTGCATTTGGGTCACCATAGTGAGCTACGATTGGAGGTCTTCTTTTTGAGTTTTCCCCTTTTCCACCTACAACGATGTTCTCTCGGTGTTGTCTCCGAGGAGTATCATGCATCAGCAGCCATGTTGCAGTTAAGTATTTCTAACCCTTCTTTGTCCTTTGTTGCTTGTTTGTTGCTATATGGATGGTTGGTCATTCATTGCTATAAATTAGGGAAGAAGTAATGTTTGTTTTGTCTTATTATGTTATGCCCCTTGGCTTTATCCATCTCTTGATCTACTCTTATTCTAAATCTTAGTAGGATACCTTACTTTATCTTAGGTATAGGCCTTAGAAACCTATAGCTACCTTAGGGTTAGGACTATTGTCATATAAAATTACAACACTGGTGCTCTTTGAGCACGTTTGGTACCTACATTTTGTGTCCAAACCTAGATTTGATCTCCAACATAAGAAAACCTAGGCAGAATCCATCTTAGCCCGTCAAAAATTCTGGTGAACCCAACATGATACTTATTCTACCGTGGATTAGGTCAAATTCATTATACTTTTAATTTTTCCTATTTCCTTACGCGATCAGCCATTGTGTGAACTTTCTCCCATAGCTTGATCCTGCCTGCGCATAATTCCTCCTCACTTTACGCCATCGGCCCCTATGCAAACACTTGCCCAGTCAATCTTGTCTAGTTATCTTTGCTTTCTTATATTTTTCCTTCCCTGACGCCATCAACCCCTGTGCAATCTCTCTACATGGCAAATCCCATCAAAAAATCCTTTCCAAAATCTCTTTTCCAGCCACTTTAACCTCAAAAAACCTCACAATGGAATATTTACTTGGTGGTTCCAAGGACTCTTTTGTCACACCGTCTCTTTACAATGATAGTAATGCTAGAACTAATGCTTTGCCTAAGCTAGTTCCTCATTATACTGTAATGTCCCCAATTTGAAGACCCTTAGCCTATCTTTCCCGTGGGCTTTTGGGATGTTGCAAGGGAAAATTATGCTAACTAATTGAATGATATTGCCTGGAGAGTATTTTAATCATTTGTCATTATAAAACAATATTCATTTAATTATTTAATTATGGGTGCTAAGTGGTTTTTCCACCACCTTGTAGTATCGCTCACAAAACAATATTTATTGAGCAATTAATGTAATTTATTATTTTATTTAATTCCCAAAAAAAAAAATACAAGATAAAAAGGGAATTAATTAAATAATAATAGTGGCTTTTAATGACAAAAATACCCTTAGAAAGGGGACGCCACACATAGGGAAAATAAAATGCTTTTAAATTGTGTTTTCCATCCAAAAGGGAATTCGAATTTTGTACTTCTTGTCTATAAAGGAGGTCATGGGATCATTGTAAAAACTATGCTATGTTATGATGAATTCGATTTGGACTCCATGCTTGGAGTAGGGATGTATGCCCACCATTGATGTCCTTTCTCTCTCATGCATTGGAAATCCATTGTAGTTGTTTGTTGTTATCAATTTGAAGGGTTTGTGAGTGCCATTGCAAGTCGACTTTGATGTATGTTTCATTCCAGCCCTAACGACTTCCCATGGTATTTTGTGGACTCTTTTTGTGAAGCATTATTTGACGAGAATCGATCAGCTGGTTGCATGATATTGTCTCCTTTTTGCAGCGACTCATTAGAAGCAAGTTTAATGATAGTATTTGATGAATATTGGTCTGGTTTTCAGTTTACAATAAATCTGTTATTTCTCCTGTAACCTAGCCACTCCAGTGGGATGATTATGAAGTATTTTGATGCATGTTAGGGTCATCAAACAAACAGCTAACTGTGTGATGTTAATCTACTAGATATAGCGATTTGTTGCAAGGCAATATTCTATTGAAATAACTCTCCCAAACCCCAGTGACTGCATGCTTATGTTGGCGACTGGTTTTAGGGAGTAAATTGGGTGCAAAATAAATATATAGGCAGCGATCTCTTTTATTAGCCATCTCTCCTTGTGGCTGTTATGTCCTAGGTGTGGCAAACTATACTTTTTGCATGTTTGGAGGCCTCTTGCTGCAGATTCTAATATGCTCCATTTCTGAGGTAAATCGATTGGAGTTTAGCATTTATTCTGGGGTGTTGTGAATATCCTTATTGCAGCGATCTGGGCTAAGAATGCTTGATGAGATTGCTAAAGTATTCTCCACACTTGTTTGCTCGATTTGCAGCCCTTTATATCAATGATCTGTATGAGGTGATGTGAACAGGATAATTAATAACTTCTTGGCATCCAGATCATTGCCTGTTTAGTTGATAATCAAAGCCTTGTGTAGAAATCTATATACGAAGCTCACATCTGATTTTATATAGGCTTATAGAGGCAGTTTTCAGTGTTTTGATTGAGATGTATCATTTGGAATTTAGATGCTCTAATAGCTGCAATCTGTATCAGTTTTTTGCAGCATATTAACTTCAGTTGGAAGTTAATTGTTTGAGCTGTTTCATAGAGGCCATTAAACCCCTCTTCTTGGGTTTATTGAGTCATCTTATCAAAGGCACAAGTACTTTTGGCTGGGTGTAATCATTTGCAGTGGTGTTCTAATCAGTTTGAATCACAAAACTGTTTGTTGATTGCCATCTCATCATTGATCAATAGAGTGTTTCTTTTATTTGCCATATTTTCCCAAAGGGGGACATTACATACACTGACTATTCAAAGGAGTTGCTAACACTAAGAAGTCAAAACCACTAGCTCGCAACATTCAGACCAAATCTAGCATTCATAATCCTATCTTTGACTCAGAAAACCAAGGAGAACATGAACATATTCCCGAGTCTGGTTATTCTCCTGCCATACAAAAAAAATCAACAATTCCCTGAATTCATAGGAGAGTCATACTGCAAACATGCATTGAAGATTATCTTTCTAGCAAGTTGGATTCAGATATCAATCATACCGAGCCTCCTACAATTGGAACAAATGTTGATCCAACCAATAATACTACCCCTCCAACTAATGATCCTACTCAACTCATTATACAACTTATCGATCATCTAAGCCAACAACAAACTACAACAGCCAATCAATTCTTGCAAATGCAAAACAACTTGGCTCAACTTAGTAGTCAACTACAACAGTCTTTTAGGGCATGGCAAACCAAGGTCAAGCCATCTCCTCTCGACCAATTGGTATCAATGGGGCACCCATTGCCCTGCCTTCCATACATAACAAGGTCCTTCAAGCTATTCTAAGAGAGCATCTCACTCCATACATTGCTTCCATGGATCTTGGAGGAATCACACATTCTATCTCTTATGATGGCTCCACCAACCCTACCCCTTCACATCAAATCCTTTGGCAACCTTTACAAGGATTGGGTCAAAGTTCAACTCTTATGCTGCCACTAAGCTCTTGGCCAAGACACTTACAAGAGATGCTTTGGATTGGTCTCATACCCTTCTGGCCAACTCTATTGTCAAACTTGAAAGCTTGGTGACTGCCTTAGTAAATGAATTCCAATAGCATGACCTCCTTGAAAACAACATCAATGCTTTCATCAACTACAAACAAGATGACAATGAATATGCCCAAGATTTCATCAAGTGTTGGAAGACCTTATCCACTAAGGATGAACAAAACATGCCTAATGTAAATATATTTTAGCTATTCGTAGAGCCCTCGAACCTCGCCTTCAATACAAGGTGAGATCCTTCTATCCTACCACATTGGAAGAAGTATTCGAGCAAGAAAAATACCAAGATTACCTCATGAAGGAATTCGAAAAACCTTCCCCTAAGCAACAACCTAAGAATATTCAAGTTCTCATGCATCTTAGAAACAAGAATGCCACTGATGATGAGAGTCACATAGACACTCTTCCTCAAGGCACTTCTTCTAATAGGACTATCTATAGCATCAATCATTCTATCCTAATCCCACAAGGTAACTCTCAAACACATTCTTTCTTTCCTCCATGTACTGATTATCACCAACCTTTGTCTAAAGATGATTGAGATGTTTTCTACCTCAACCATTCACCATGGTTTTAGAACCGTCTCAACCTCTTCCTCAATGGCATGATGAAAGAAAATTTTGTTGGTGGCATGCTAATTGGGGTCATTCTTATGAAACTATCATGCCCTTCGATCCTTTTCCTATCCGTTCCTCCTTGGTAATAACTTTGATCATGAAGCCATTACTCGAGAGAGGTTAGATGAAGCTATCAAGGCACGTGATAAAGCTCAACAACGTGATTGGCATGAGGTGGTTCATCAAGCCAATGAACATCTTAAAGTCTATAACGATCCACTCCCCAATCACTCTACATCTAACCAACTAATCCTAGTCCTACTCAAAACAATAATGCACGACCACTACATTTGTTGACACTTCATATCCCTCGACTAGTACATCTACGAAAAACACAGTCAACATGCAAGGTGCCAAGCGTATTATTGCTTGTATAGAGCCAACATATCCTTCCTATTTTCTCAAACCAAAGCTTACAAACTATCTATGTATGTTCTCCAAACCAAACATCCCATGAATAACCCTCAATCCCTGATTCCACAATCCAGATAAATGTCATCGGCCCATCTATACAAATTTTCCTTCATGACCGATCCCATATATGGTTTCATCATTCTCTTCAGATGCCATCAACCCTATGTACCTTGCACGGCCAATCTTTGATCTCACTTCATTTTGCTTTTCTACGCCATCAATCCTTGTGAAGATTCCTCTACCCTGGCTGATCCCATAGAAATATCATAAAAAATCAAAATTTGGAGCTCTCTACAAGCCCCACTCCTTCAGAACCTATTCAAATCTGATACCTCCCAAGTTTAGACTATTACATAGTCTAGCCCTGAAGATTGGGACCCCTTACAAAACTGTCTAGACTCCCAAATCAAATCTTATTTTTAGAACTCATTCGTACCTCACCTAAGCATCGTGAGTGTCTTATGTCAGCGCTCTTCACTATGAATATCCCTCTTCCACCCACTTTGGGGTAGGAACCTACCCTACATGGTTTGGAAGAGAATTACACTTCAATGTGAAGATCTATCCATTTCTACCAATCTTTCTATTGTCTTCATTGCATTCATTTTCCTCTTGATTCCATGATTCTTGATGAGCTTCTCTTTCGTCCAACCGACCATCCCCTCTTTATTTCGGTTCAAATTGGGCACACTACGGTCAAGAGAGCCCTCATAGGCGAAGGCTCTGGTACTTGTGTTACTTCTCTTGATTTCATTAAGACACTTGGCTATTCTATTGACAATCTCAAAATCCACTAGGAGCACATGTCAAGGATATGATCGTCAACAGATGCCCCTTATTGGTTGCATTTGGCTCCCTATCACTATGCCCTCCCGCACCATCTGCGTCAAAATCACGATCTTCAACTTCCCCTTGTTTTATAATATCCTCTTAGATCGACCATGGACCCACCGCATGTGTGCAGTCGCATGATTTGCCTACCAATGCATTAAGTTCGCACATCTAGGTGTTATTTATAAAGTACAAGGTGACACTAACACTTGAAACTTCGACCTCTTTCAACAACATGGGACATTCAAAATTCCCACTTTAGAAGAGATTCCTACTATCCCATTTCGCAAATATCAACACCTTAACTATCATGTCGATTCCCTTCATGGCTATAGTGGTCATCTCAAAGTCGTGGCCATACTCCGCCCAACCTTCTTAACTCAAACAATAATGAGCCTGATGAAATCAACCTTAGGATCAACACTTTCCAATCTTCCGGACACCATTATCTCACAATTACCTCCCTCTCTACGACCTTGTTCTAGCAAGAAGGATGGCAATCGAGTCCCTATTACCTCTGTTTTAAAACTCCCGATTAATCGCCCGATAATCGCGATTAATCTTCTCAGGCAAACAAAACGATAAAACTTTCTAAAAATCACAATTCGTGTGTGCTCTGATAAAATGGCGATTTTTGGCGATTAAAATCATGCAAAATCGTGGAAAATCACATGCTCAAATCATGGAAAATCACTAACAAAATTGTGGGTTAGGTTTTAATGTGAAAAAAAGACCAAATCGATTCATTTTTCTCTTGTTTTCTACCTACTCGATCGCAGTTTTTGCTCCAGCGACTCGTATTTCCTCCTTTCATGAGCATTATGACGTGATTTCGTGGGCATTCAACCTGGATTTCGTGGCATTGGACGTGATTCCGTGCGGCATTTTAGGTGGTTTCGAGTTCTACCAAGGTGGTTTCGAGTTCAGAAGGTGGTTTTGAGTCTTTCCAAATTTTCCAAGCTCGTGGCCCTAGCAGGTAAACCCTAATACTACAATTACACAGTAAATTTTTTATTTTTCTTACATACGTATTACATAATATGTATAAGCTATAAATTTATAACTATAAGTTTCATAATTATATTCATAACTATATTTATAATTATTAATAATTAATTATTATATTACATAATAGCTATAGTAAACGGCACCCCTAGACCCCCTGGAGCGGGTACGGTACGTTTTGGGAGCGGGAGCGGGAGCGGCCAGGCAAGTCCGGATACAGCTGGATACTTCTGCAGCTGTACCCAGCCGTTTCCTAGCCCAAAACTATATTTTATTTTTTTATTTACATTTTTAGTTCTTTTCTAACTTGTTTAAATTTAATATATCATTACAGCAGAAATTACAGTTTTCACAGCACCATTATTCTACAGAAGGCATATTTTAAATTTAATATATCATTACAGCAGAAATTACAGTTTTCGCAGCACCATTATTCTACATAAAGTACCAAGTACAAGCCATCATAAACATGGATAAAAATAGCATGTATGAGATAAATCATAAATGTAATAAACACCTCAACTAGATATGATAGGGACAATTGAAATTATGAATGTATGAGTAGTTTGTTGTGGCTATTTAGCTTGTTTTGTTTTTCATATGCATAACATGTGGTTAATTCTTATTTATAAGGCTGAAATTTATATATTTTTTAATTTTTATATAGTTTTTGTACTGCCGTATCCTACGCCGTATCCGGGGTCAAAAAAAAATTTGCCGTTTCCACGTATCAGATACTCCGCTCCCGCTCCCGTATCCAAAACGTTTCGGCAACTTAGCATTGTAATACGTATTTATATCTATATTTACAATATGAATAAAATATTTAATATATTACAGTCTTGATTGATATATTTAACCATATTAATTGTTTTGTTAGTACATATTTATATATTACAGTATATATTTAATAGTTAACTGTTATAGTATATTACTATATAGTGTATACTATATAGTTATAGTTTTACATTTATATAAAATAAGTTATAACAATTAATTTTATACATATTACAATCTTTAAAAGTTTAATGTCTGTGAGCGCTCAGCATAACTTATACACTGTATGATGAGTGCTCACTAACTATAAATTTAATTTTATACATTTTGAATTTGTATAACTATATATTGTACACTATTATAAATTTATAGTTAACTAAACAATATATATTATATACTATACAATGATACACTATAAATTTATAATAGTATACTTTATAACGATTTTAATAATATTATCTAAAGTTATCATAATATAATAGTAATAAATTAATAATACAATATACTATATAAAAATGAGAATCATACGTCTTCAATATAGCTTTGTTGTAACGTTTTCTTCATGCAATAACAATATTATTCTTAATTTCGTCATACAATTTAATTTCTCTAAGGCTTGTAAATCTAAGACAATTGTTTTTTGTTTTGTTTTGTAGAATGGCATCGTAATCCGGTTCAGGTTCAGCTGCTTGTAGTAAGCCTAACTCAAATGACCCCTCTTGGAAGCATTGTGAACCAGCAGAAGGCAATTGTGTTGTATGCAATTATTGTGGCATGAAGATGAGTGGAGGTGTTTATCACCTTAAGTTCCACATTGCACGGATACCAGGGAATGAAGTGATAGTGTGCAATCAAGCACCGCCTGAGGCTCAATGAGAGTTGTCTGCTTACCTTGTAGCTTATGCAGAGAAAAATGAAGAAAAGAAGAGGAAAGTTGATGCACTTGCAGCCCTGACAAATAAGAGGGCAACAAGGGAAGATTTTGACATTGGGGCATCTTCTATTGCCCCAACTCCACGAGGTCAAACACTGGGACGGGGTTCATCCACTGATAGTAGTTCAACGATGTTTTTTGTTCCTCGAAGTACTCCTGGTTCACAACCTTCACTCGAAGGTACTGCTTGGAATAAAGAAATGCACAATGAAGCAAGAATAGCTGCAGCAAACTTTTGGTACTACAACATTCCTTTCAATGTGGCAAAAAGTCCATATTGGGAGAATTTGGTCATTGCATTGACTGTTGCTGGAAGGGGTTCAAGGCTCCTACTCTCCATGATTTGAGTGCCCCATTGTTGGAGGATTCTGTCACACATACCAAAACTCTTGTAGAAGAGCAAAAAAAGATATGGCAAAAAAAAGGATGCACCATTTTGTCTAATGGGTGGACAGATGGGAAAAACCACACATTGATTAACTTCCTAGTGGCATCAAGTGGGCAGTTGGTCTTCCTGAAATCAATTGATGCCTCCCACCAAGTGAAAACTGCAAGCACTTTGTGTGATATGTTAGATGAGGTGGTGAAGGAGGTGGGTGTGGAGAATGTCGTCCAAGTTGTGATAGACAATGCAACGGCATATGTAGCAGCAGGGAGACTTCTTGAGGAGAGGCACCCTACACTTTTTTGGACCCCTTGTGCAGCCCATTGCTTGGATCTTTTATTGGAGGACATAGGAAAACTCTCATGGGTGAAAAATGTGGTTGAAGACGCAAGAAATATTAAAAAGTTCATCTACAATCACACTTGGGTGCTAAACTTGTTGAGTGCACCAAAGGAAAGGAGCTTGTGCGATCAGGGGTCACACGATTTGCCACAAACTTCATTACATTGCACAAGCATTGCAACCTCATTAACATCCCTTAAGCAGATGTTTGTGAGCACACAGGTGGTTGGAGTCTCCCTATGCTAAGAAGACCGAAGGGGAAAGGGTCGTGAAGACCATTTTTGATGATATGTTTACGAAGAAAATGGAAGAAATCATGAAGGTAATCTAAACTTGAATATTTGTTTATTTATCATTTATTTGTTATATAATTTTTTATTAATTTTGATTTTAAATTTATATGTTATTTTGTTTTAGGTGTCAGAGCCTTTGGTTCGAGTTCTACGGATGGTGGATGGGGAGAAAAACCCAATGGGTTATTTGTATGAGGCTATGGATGTGGCCAAGGAGGCCATAGCTAAATATTATGGGCACAATCAGCGAAAATATGAACCCATTTGGTGCATAATTGATCGGAGATGGAACAAGACACTCCATCGACATATACATGCAGCGACGTACTATCTAAACCCGAAGTTTTTCTATTCCCCATCATTTAAGGCTAATGAGGAGGTTATGGATGGCCTTAATACATGCATAGAGAGGATGGTATCTGACGAAGATATTAGAGATGCAATTCTTGACGAGCTGCAGATTTACAAGACTGCAGAGGGGAGGCTCTTTTCTTCGGCTCTATGTGTGAAAAGAAGAAACACTTCTCAGCCAAGTAAAAACAAATTGAGTCATTTGTATTTAGTCTCATTACACGTAGAACTAGAAACTAGAAGTCTAGAATTCTTTTATTTATTCAAGCCTAGTTAACTTACAAAATTATAAATGTCTTATTTGCAGATTTGTGGTGGGAAGATTATGGTGCAAAAACACCAAATCTTCAAAAGCTAGCCATCTGCATTTTGTGTCAGCCATGCAGTGCTTCTGGATGCAAACGTAATTGGAGCATGTTCGAAGTTGTTCACACAAAGAAGCGCAACAGGTTGACAACACAACGCCTCAATGACCTTGTCTTTGTGCGATACAATCTTCGTCTTCGTGTGAGACAAGTGGAGGGGGCACAGAGTTATGATGCAATTGACTTGGCTGACATTGATCATTATGATGACTAGATTGCTGAGCCTGATGATGCGAGCCTATGTTTACCGCAGAGGAGATAGCAACTTTGGAGAGGGAGACTGAAGAAGCAATACCATCAGGGACATTAGAAGTTGGTGATGATCCAGATGATATGTTTGTAGATGACAATGTTGGTGTTGCAGAGGAGGAATATTTACCTTCCACTTCCACGAGGCAGCCGCAAGTGCAACAAACTTATTTTAGGCGTGCTTGATGAAATAGAATATTACTCATATTTGCTAGTGATATTTCAAAAGTCACATGTGACATGAATCTATGAGCATTTTTGTTTGCAAACTTTGTACTCTTTTTTTTGATCAAAACTTAATAGAAAATATGCATATGGGCCTATGGCATTCTATAGAGTCACTTCTCGCATCATTTAACATTGTTTTTACATTTAATTTAAGTATATTTTATGAATTTAAATGTTTTTAAAAGTAGCAATAAAGTTGCCGATTAATGCCGATAAATTGTTGATTCCCGATTTCCGATTCAAAATTTGGCTTGCCGATTAATCGCCGATAACGATTTTTTGAACTCTTTTGATTAGCAATGATGTTTAAACCACAACATCCTCCTTCAATTAGATCCTCAAGAATGCCCATTAGACACCTCTTGTGACATAAAGGTCCCCTTTATACCTCTCCAGAGGTTGCTATAACTCCACCTCCACTTGAAGATCGCCTAGGCTCTTTTGCCAATTTCTATGGCTCCCAACCCACCTCTGGTTGTACGATATTCTTTGTCACATGGCATGAAGCTCTTAGGCATGATGTTATTGTAGAGCCTAACAACGACATATGAGAGACCAACTCAAAGAATGAGGTTAGGCATTTTCTGATGAATATAAAGAAAGCTAATTTGTAGCATATCCCCCAATGTGACGTGGATTTATCAAACCCGAAAGGCAACACCTGTAAAATCTGATTTCTGACAGTGAACTGGTTGAATAAAAATAATAACATTACAATTATATGACAGCAATAATATTACAATCTACATTATAATTATATTTTATGTAGGTTCGAAATAGCTGACAGAGGGGACATTATCAATCATTTTAGACATCATCAATATAATATATCTCTCAAAAATACATCATCCATGACTCGAGCATCTCCTCCCTCAACTAGAGGTCGCCCAATGCTTTGAGCTGATGGTGTCTAATTCGTGGCACATAGGGATCATGCTAGTGATGTAGCTCTAGACTAAGCCCTGGAGCCTCTCCCTCTGCTATTGCTACCTAAACCTCCAACTCTGAAATGTGAGTCGCATCTATCACTTGGCACGCAATCATTTCATGTGCATTCAACAATTTTGTTGCTTGGTCTCGCGCCAACAATGCTTATGCCTAGACAAGACATTGCACCAATGCAGCCATATCTCTTACATCCGCAGTCGCAAAAGCATCCCGATACCTTTGTAGCTCACAAGCTGCCTCTCAAACAAGCTTGAATGCACCCACTAAATCTCCGGCAGTCGCTAATATGGGATCCACCATCACAGATGTATCTATCAAGTTTAGTGTACCGTCTAAGATCTCGTGGTGTTCACCCTCAACCAATGAGTCCCACTCAGTTGTATTATCGCTCTGCAAAACACAAAACCCATACAAGTCCATATGAAACTATATCACAATCAATATCCTCTATCATACAACTCAAAATACAAATCTACCTAAATCACTTTGAGGCTCACCGGGTCACTCAACCACAACGGCTTCGTCTACTCGTCCTTTCGAAACTGCCCCATCATCGTCATATCTTGACACATAGGCTCCTACCAGTCATGCCCAATTATGTCTTATTTCACTAATTATCTTCTGTTGTTTCTCTTTAGTCTAGCTTCTTCAAGGTTACAAGCAACCATTGCACCCACCATAGGCAAGTTGAGTGACACTGGCAGGTAAGAATGAGAGTAGTAATAGTTCATTTGGTGGAGTTCATTGATGTTTTATAGCATTTACATTACTACTATACTTTCAACATTGACTTTCAATTTCAAACATTGCATAGAGCTTTTCCCGAAGACCATCATGTGTTTCACTATTGTTACATGCAGTAATGTCCCCTCTTAGGACAATTTAGAAAATGGAGAAATACTTATCAAGATCAAGCAAAAAATGGATAAACCCTTTTGCTTCAACCTAAAATATCCCAATGTCAGCTATTTCGAACCCAAATGGGGTTGGAACTAGCCAAGGTGGTGGGATAGATTGGAAGAAAACAATTGGAATTTAAACACATTCAAATCAGATTTTTAACAGCTGAAAAATAATTAATAATCACAACCCAACTGTTGCAATCTTCCAAAATTATTTCCCGCTTAACCATCCAAGCAAAAATCTTCAAACTTTGGATTTTGGGCCACAAAAATATGAAGAATAATATCCCAAAACTCAGTTTTTGCACAGCCAACATAAAACCCTAATTTTACCCTAAAAATTAGGTCGCCCGACACATTTAGGGCATCAAATCAACTCCAAAAATTATGAAATTAGTTTCTCCTTATTCCTCCTAATTTCTACAATCAAAACCAATGCTAAACTGATCCCATTCGAACCTTTTTCAGATCTGATTTTTTATAGCAGATAATAAATAAAATTGCACCAAACAACTGAAACTTCAAAAATTAATAACTTGCTTCAATACTTGGTATTTTTGCATGAAATAAAATGCACAATAAAGTAGAAATTTAAGAGCTTTCCAATGAACTACAAAATCTGAATTTTCTGATCACTGAAACCCACTCAAAACTGCCCCCGAAATCTGCCTCCAAGTCGCTAGGGTTAGAATAAATGCTATAAATTAATTTCCAGCTCATACAACCCTTCAAAAACACTCAAATAATCAGCCCTTGCATCTGAAATAATTAATTAGACACATCAGCAAATAGATCTAGCATAAATAACCTCAAAACATGATAGATCAAACCCCAAACCAAGTCGATTTTCCTCTAATAAATTGCAGCAGATAATAACAGTCACAAAATACCACAAACCCCTTCACAAAATGCAGATTTATACTTCCAAATAAACACGCCAATACCCTAGACCAAGTCGCCAATGCTAGAATGAATAATCCATGCATAAACACACTCAACACAAGAGAGCACAATGAATAGAACAATGGAGTCTTCAATATCTTCAACAATGGATCCAAATGAAGCTTACAATGAGAGAGCACAATGCAAGAACTAGGGCATACATCCCATTACTCCAAGCATGGAGTGAAATCAAATGATCAATCAACATAACCCCACTAGAGGAAATGCGACCTCCTTTTATAGAACTAAGGGGTGCAATATCCAATGACCGACCTTTTCCCTTTTGGAGGGAAAAGATAAATCTCATTATAATAAAGTCTTTAATAAACTAAGACTATGTGCACTTTATTATTTTTAATTAAATAATAAAAAGCAATTATATCTATGTGCACATTTAACTAACCTAGAGAGCCCTCCTTTGTAATTAAGGCATACCAAGGGGTTACAAAATAGACAATAGACATCTTTGGATCAATCTTCAAGCTCAATCCTCAAGCCCATGAGAAGAGAAATGGGTTGAGGTTCTTCAAGTCTTCAATTTCAAAAATGTCCCAAGAAGGGGACATTACTTAACATAATTTTTCCTCCTTGCAACATCACAAAGCCCCATGGGGAAAGTCTACTTGTCTTCATTATTGATGTCCACTTGTTCAAAACATGCAAACTCTTATTTTGTCGTATCATCCTAAGACCTTGGCAACATTGAGCCCATTGGTTCTTCTTGTTTCCACAATCCCTTTATTTTGCACCCTTTGACCTGAGGTTTCATCAAGGCCGACGCCACTCCAAATTCCATTAGCAATGGTGTCGGGTTTGAACCTTGGACCAACAATCATCAGTGGATCAACGCCATCACCCACAGGCATTGTGTAGCTTGTTGGAGTCTATGCTTAACTCACATTGTTTTCCTGCAATCAAGTCACCAATTCATGTCCTTCTAACACCATGTTGCTCATCCTACTTGCTCATTGAGAAATGTGACATATTTGTGCACATAGTTGTTAGAACTTCCGCAGGTTTTAGGAGAAATAACCATTTTGTCATCCATGGGTCATCAGTGGGAGAAATAACCATCGCCGCAGTAATAGGAGCTCTCCCTTTTTCCTCCCATTCGTGATGCTCATCTTGATCCCCTGTTCTGGGAAAGATTATTCACAAGCACACATGAGGAAAGTTCATGCTCTACTACCCCTCTTTGTACCTTTGAATGAGTAGCTTGGCATGCCAACTCAATGGTTCGTCAATTATTACTATAGATTAGTGGTAGTCTGTACAGTTTGCTTTGTCTTATTATGTTATGCCCCTTGGCTGTATCCATCTCTTGATCTACTCTTATTTTAAATCGCTATTAGGATACCTTTCTTTATTTTGAGTTCCCTCTAAGCCTTCTCGAGAAACCTATGCTAGGTTATGGTTAGGATTACTATCCTTTAGACATCATGACACTGGAGTTGCTCCAAATGTTATGATGCACCTTTGGTATCTACATCTTGTGTGCAAGCCTATATTTCATCCACAACATTTGAAAACCCAGGTGTGTATCCATTTAGCCCATCATACATATAGCTATCAATGAGAGAACTCCATATTGTCGCAAAACATAGTGACTTTCATTGTCCATATTGAATCTCAATAACTAAAGCTTTAGAGAAAACTTTGCATTAACCACTTTTGCATTATTCAATACAATGCATTATTCAAATTATACCAAATTTCCATGGATGTTTTTTCTAATCTACATAATGTAACTCAAAATCGAAGAGGTGCAAGACCAATAATGGCTTTGGCTTTATCATCTTTGCTCTACCAATCCAGGAATTTATTACCATTTGAAGACATGTTTCTCATTCCCATTTACTATTCCCTGTAAATTCTTGTCCTTCAATTACATCTGGATTTTTACTTTCTAGGTGTGAAAATTGAGCCCTCGAATATTTGTCTGATGGAAATCCATTCTTAGAAAAAATTAAAATCCCTCAGAAATCTATGCAGCAGTGCTGACCCGAAAATCAAAGCAGCAAAACTAAAGTATTGTATGTGATTTTTACACAAAAAGCAATGCAAATGTTTTTGTAAAACTTCTTAACCAGACTTCAATCGACTATATTTTGAGTTCTGACAAGACTTCAATCGACTGTATTTTGTGCCCTAACACTTCAAAATTTGCCCCGCTCAAATTGCAAAAGTGAAAAACTACAACAAAAACTTGTTTGACTTTAGCCAGTGCAATCGACAATGCCCTAAATCATGACTTATTGGCAAAAATAATACAAAATACCATAAAATACCAAGGAATCATTGTCATCAAATTGTATGTTCAGAAATCAACTGTCCCGTCATGCCCTAGCAACTATTCATTTCCAAAAATCACAATGACATGATTCACGTCTATTTTGACTTTACAGAAATGCCCTTGAATATGCAACTGCACAACTTTTCTGCCACAATGGCATTGCACTTCCGAGCCATATCGTCCAAACTCAACTTCACGTTTGTATTTTTGACCCTAGAATGGCATTTTTCGTGACTCGACTGTCAAACATGGCATTTTATCACAATTGAATTATTTCTTTTGTTTTTGCAACTTGAAGGACATGCCCATTAAAAACACTCATAAAGCAACCTCAAAACATGATTCTGCATGGGCTATTTTCCTTGAAAGTAATTTGATGGTGTCGCGTACCCTCACAAATCCCATCTTTGATTTAATTCATAATTGACTTATTCTTTATCTGTCACAACCTTCTCCTAACCATTCTCAATTCCATAAGGTGAAGACTTGAAGTGTGAACCCTAATATTATTTCACCTGGCTAATTGATAACAATGTTAAAATATGTGAAAAAAGAAATAAGCAAGGAGGAATCATAATCCACACTTCGTACTTGTGTCCGTCATTTTATTATGCAAGAGATGCCTTTACAAATGAATGGTTGAGGAGGTTATAACCAAACACTAGTTAATGCATAACTAATAGTCACTCAATGTATAAAATGTAAGTCTTACTATTCTAATAATGAATAGCTTAAGTTTTGGCCCTCTATTTGTTGTCATGGTCTCCACCCTCGTCTTAAATCCCAGCAATTTGTCATCATACACATACACCTTGTCTCTCTAGATTTACCTTCAGCCATTTGTCCACAAGGGATTCTGCCCTTAAGTCCATCTTTACCTAGTATATCCTTCAATTCCTAAGAGTAGACGCTTTGGGCTATTTGTTGGATGTTTCTCGTGTCATGCAGAAAGTGCCCTAAATTCAGTGGTATTCAGCTTCCTAGTGGCTCAAAGATGACAGGCTAATCACTTTGATGATGATTCTCTTCTCTCCATTAGAGCAGATTGGGATTCAAACGCTGATGAAGTTATTGCTTGTTTAGCCAATTTTCCCTCTGATTATGTCATTGTTGTTGGTTCTCATATGAAGAGAATTCAAGATAATCGGATTGGATACCCTCCTGATTGGATCCCTCCAGTATGGTCATCTGATTCAACCCAGGCTGACTTGACAAAACTACACTTCTATTGTGTGTCTACTTGAGTAAATGTAAAGAGGTGGTTAGAGTTCGCTTGTTGTTACTGGACCAAATTTCACAAATTGGATGTTTTGGAAACCTCTCAAGACCTATTGCTTACAGAAGAGCTCGGGGTCAGCTTTCCAACACATTTTGAACTGTTGGCTAGATTTTCTGCATAGCATAAAACCTAGGCAGTCATGAGATAAATCTCCCTCATTTACCGGTGAGGCTCCCGTGTCAGATTTGTCAATTAAAATATGCTAGTATCTATATGGGGTTTTACTTTAACTATTCAGCTCATGAACCATAGCTGTATAGTTCTGTAGCAAGTAAGCAACTGTTTAAGAAAGGAAATATTTATAGAAGAAAATAATTATAAACACAGGAAGAAATGGGGAAGATGTGCATCCCAATCAATAGATAACAGAGTTGATTGCATGCACATAGAAGAAACCAATAGATATCAACACAAAATTATAAGCAAAGGCAGCTTAGATCTAGATCTAAAATAACACAAAGTTTATTCAAAGATCTAAGATAGAAAGCTAGAAACAAAATGCACCGTGACACAAAGTTCTCCGAAAATCTGCTCCTTTATATTCCTTTGCTTCAAGTGGCTATCAGGGGTTTCAGCACAAAGTCTGGAACACAAGAATGCTGCTTACAAATTCTGATCCTTTAACCCGAAGGTTCTTCCTCTACTTATAGAATGTAGAGGGGCAATTACAAGTCGGAAGCTTTTAGTTGAACTGACACATGTGGAAGTGGGAAAGGAAACAACTGGCAATCTCCCTCCTGGAATTCCTCTTTGCATGACATGCATGATTTGCAACTGAAAATAGAACCTTCTATTTTGCATGTCTGCCACCTATCTCCAAGTAGTTGACTTCTTCAAGTAATGGCTTTTAAACCAATCACTTAAGTTGTATAATTTAATTGATCGCTCAATTACTTTGTCGGAGGAAATAAGAGAAAGAAGAAGAAAGAGGAAAGCTGCAGTCTTGTCCTTTTTCATATTCTGCATGCAGCTGATTCTTTTGCCTTTGAACCACTGGATCTGGAAGCAGCTGGATCTGGAAGCGGCTGGAGCAAGTGAACTGTGATTTGCTTGCGGGTATTGCCTTTGACATGTCTTCCTTCTTATCCTTGAAGCTTTTGCAGTTCTTCTCCAGTACATGCATCAGTGCAATGTTTGCCGTAAATAACTCATCATTTTTATTTTTAATTGCATATGAGCAATTAAAAATTCTGGAAAGCACTCCGGGTGAATGCAACTTCAATGAAGGCTTCAACTGGAAGATTGGAAGCACATGCACAAGATCCTGGAAGGAATTTTCCACGCACTGACTTCTTCACGGGCTGCGTTCAAAACAAGAGGATGAAGCCTTTGTGCCGGAAGCTTTTGCAATTATGAGATCTGGATCTGGATCTGGGCCTATTGACTTCAGCAAATCTAGAAGCTACGCATGATTCCGCTGAGCTTTCTCTTTCATCCCGCTTTGCCATGGCTGGAGCAATCTTTGTCTGAACAATTCTTTTCCTCTTTATTCGGCCGGAATTCTTCACAACCAGTGCAGATCTGGATAATTCTTCAGATTCGGAGGATATGTTCAATGTATTGGACATTGATTTAAGCTCCCTTTCTCTTATAAAAGCACCTGTAATGAATTCCTGCAATTAATTCAGACAAAGATGGCAACCGGAACATGAACAGTGGATTTTAATCATAAAAATCTGCATAATTCAAGCCTGCTGCCCCAAATTTGATGTTTTATTTGCATGCAAAGCAAGCATGAATTTTACCAACTTCACCTGAGCACCTGTATCACTTATGCAAACAATTATCCAGACACAAATCAACCTCCTTCAACCTGTGCGCCAATTCTGGAAGCTTTTAGCATTAATTACACCTTCTTCTAAGCAAAAATCCTCTCCAAATGGGGCGCACTTTTTGTCTGGGCTGCACTTCTCTGCTTGTGAATTAATTAATTCATCCTTATGGCAGCCCTTGCTTATATAATCCTCATGATTCTATAATTAATTAATGTCTTTCCTATTCCTGGCAATTAATTAATTAATTAATAAGCTTTACTCTTCAAATGGGGCGCCTATTTTGTGCATGCTCATGGCTGCCATTAAATAAATTAAATTTATTTAATTTTAGACTTCTGCTTCCAGTTAACTCAAGCCTCACAGTATGCTTTGACCTTAGCCACTGAAAATAGGAATTAATTAATTCATTTAATACTTTAAAAAGTATTATTTCTCTCCCAAATGGGGCGCACTTTTTGACATGAAGGGGCTGCATTAAATAAATAATATTTATTTAATTTTAGAACTGTCTATTTCCAACTTCCTTTTGTCCACTTCCCTTTGTTGACTTTTCCACAAGCCTGGGCGCCAAAATTGGGTGAATAAATATTAACAAATATTTATTTAATGCATTATTATTCACCCAAGGTGGGTCGCACTTTTTGGAATAAGGAATTTCTATTTTTAAAAGTCAATTGGCAATGGGATTATTTACCCTGCAAGGCAGCTCCAAAAATCCCATGATTCACTTAAGTTGTTTGACTTTCATAATGGGATTATTTACCCTGCAAGGCAGGTAATAAAATCCCATTCATGCCTTAAGTGATTTTTCTTTTATTTCACAATGGGAATTTTTACCCTGCAAGGCAGGTAAGAAATTCCCGCCTGCCTGCTGCCTCTAATTTTCCCATTGTGACTTAAGTGACGTTGCTTCCATGGGAAAAAGTACCCTGCTAGGCAGGTACAAAATTCCCACCTGCTTGCTGCTTCCAAAAATCCCATGATCCACTTCAAACCCTCTTTTTCCAAAAATGCGGCCAGCCCAGAAGAAGCTTTTTGGTGCACGACTTCGTCTTTTCCAAGAGAACCAGACCTCCGATGGCGAATTCCTTCTGGCACAACGTGCATATGTGATCTCCAGATACTCCAGGCCAAGAATCAGGCCAAACCGGCAAAGGAATTGATCCAGAGAAATTTCACAGAAAACGAAACGGGAAAACACAAAAACACAAAACGTTGCCAGAAGTTACAAATAAAGCCCAGGATTCATTCCTGGTTAAAACCCTACTGGTATATGGGAATATTGATATGTACGATCACAACAGGGTTAAACCGGAGCACAAATTGCCTCAAACGGGGCTCAAAATAATTAAATACAAATTTCCCGCAGGCAAACCCCAACGACAGAATAAAACAATTTTGGGCATCTGGGTATTTGTCGAAAATGGCTTATATGGCTCCTTGGGAATATCTTGACACAATACAGGAACTTTCTGGAAATAAAAACACAAAACGACCCATTATTTTAAAAGTACGAAATTTTTTTAAATAGGGTAGTCTCAGATTTCAGGGTGAAATCTGGATTTGTTTTATCCTCCGGTCTTCAACAAACGTGAAAAAACTAATGGGGTCCACTTTTGTTTTGTAGGGGGACCCGGTCGTCATGTAGTGAAGTCGTCATGTTGGACATTGCCAGCTCAAATTTCAGGTGAGCTAGAGGCCAAGTTACATTAGACCGAGTTGAAGTGAGCTTGTGACCGATCTAGGTGGATCACTTAAGGTCCAACTCAATATTCCATTAGACGAGTTACATACAAGCGAGTTCCATATTATTTACCAAGCTATGCCACATTACCATTCCAACTCGGGCAAGTCCAACATGCAGTAGGCCAAGTCAAACGACCATTGCATATTCAACCATGAAAGTCAAAGCCCAGTTTCAAGGAACCACATCAAAACAATCCAACTCATAACACAAGTGAGTCATAGGCCAAGCGCAAAGGTTTAAGAGTATGTCCCATAGACCGACTATGTTAATGGTGGCAACTCAAAGCCTATATTAAGCCGCTTATAAAACTCTATCACCCACATATGTGGGATTAATGATCATCCAATGGCGCTAAAACGCCAATGCGAGAAGGTGCATGCCACATGTGAAAGTAGTGGAGTGGTCAATGGGATGGAGGCTAAATATGGAGAGTGAAGCGGGTTCTAAACGTGCAAGGTTAGTAAAGCATGGAGTGGTCGGTTAATGGGGCCCGATCAATTCTTATGGGCCATGCGTGGATTTTTGATGGATTTAGTCCACATGAAATATGGTGGCTAATGCCTTTTTAAAGGCTTAAAACATTTAAGCATCCACCATAAAGTGGAAGCATAGAATGCTACGCGAGGCATTATTATGGTGATCAATATTATTTCAAAGTTCACAGAAAGCAAATACAAGGTGGCGAATAATATAGGATGACATCTCTATACGGGAATTTTATATGCCAAAGGATAAATAAATATCCTTGTATTTCAGGCTCATGGAGACTATATAAAGGCCCCTTGACTCCATGGCATTTTCATTCAACCAACTCAAGCTTCAAGTTAAGCTTGCGGAGGAGCCGAAGAGCTCAAGCGAGAGGAGCTTGGGAGTCGAAACCCATGATTAGCTCGCAAGAGCTCACGGAGTAGCGCAAGGAGCTCATGAGAAGGAGGAGTGAGAGCATATTATCGTCGTAGTAGCTCACGGAGACAACGCGAGAGCTTGTGGAATCAAGATGGGGATTTTCTTAGAATTTTCTTAATGGCAAGAGTGCGAGAATGGAGATGATCGCCAAAGAGCCCCATTTTGAGATGATCGAGAACGAAGAGCCCACATGAAGTAATGGAGATTATCGCTCAAAGAGCGCCGAATGAGATTGATCGTTGTACATGGAAATTAGGCCCATAGAGCCCGTTTTCGAGGCATTATTATTGTTTAACCGAGAGGTCTTTTGTAATGACACTATTAAAGAGGCCAGAGCCCGTTGTAATGACATTATTGTTGATTTTGGCATAGAGCCATTGTATCAGATCATTATCAACACAGAGACTGTTGTGAGTGCCATGAAGAGGCCGTTGAGCCATCGTCGACACAGAGAGCCCATTATTTCGTCGACACTATTTCAAAGGTTGGAGAGCCCATGTGAATGGCGATATTGCGAGGAGGCCAGAGAGAGCTCGATCGATCACATTATAACAAAGAGGCCAATAGAGCCTGTATTGCATCAACATTATCAAAGGCCAAAGTGCCATTATAGAGACACTGAGCCATTATTGTCGTTTCCGTCAACGAGAGTCCAATTTGTAAAGCGAGCATTATTGAGTGCATTGCCAAGAGCCAGTGAGCCAGCCAGTAGCCAGAGCTAGATCATTCAATGCTATAGACAGAGAACTATTGATAGAGAATGTCGGTCACGTCAAGGGCCCGTAGCACGAAGCCAAGAGAGTCTTAAACTAAAGCTAGAGCCTCAGAGCCAGAGCCAAGTGCCAATTCAGAGCCAGGTCAATTGATGTTGACACATGCAGACCGAAGCAGATAGGTGATGTAAGAATTGTATTTTCTGCATCATTTATAAATCATTTTGTCTTTTGAGCGGACCCGAAAATGTGGTCCATTTTGGGACAAACTTTGTTATCATCCCGATGTTTATTTTGTCATGATTTTGTGGTTTTTCTTTCTGTTGTGTGTTTGTAATTAATTTTAACCATTAATCACATAATCAAGAAAATTTAAAGTATCCGGGGAACAGGAAAAATGAGTCAACTTTTTATAACCCCTATTTTCAAGTTTGGTATCATGTTTGGTATGAGAGCTCGAACACCTGTTTTGCAAAGTGAGTTCTCGATAACACGAGGGAAGCGCGACAACAAAGGTAGAGAACTCAGAAGATCCAAATTGGTGGTCATTGCTCTAGAGTCGGACAAATGTTGCAAAGCAGTGATAGTCATGTTTCTAGATCAGGTACCGTGTTGGTTCTATGGAGAGCAGGAAAAACACCAATCAATCACCCCCGTATGTTTGAGCTAGTGGGGAGGTGATTCACTTGTGGAGAGTGACATATGGTGTAACCATGCAGGTTTTTCTTACCATTTTTGTGTCAGGAAGGGTAACATAATACTCCATCAAGAGGGAAAATCATTAAGGTTCTCCAAGTTCAGCAACAGTGGAGATGTTGATCAGGCCAAAGTGTTTCGGTGAGGCCAAAGTGTTCTTCTAAGAGAAGACAATGTGGTCAAATCAATAGATGTTGATCATCACCGATGGTGATTCCGGTGAGCCGAAGTGTTCTTCTAAGAGAAAATCAACTATGTGGTAAGTTGCATCAACATGGAAACACATTGTTGATCATCACGATAGCATTTCGGTGAACCATAAGTGTTCTTCCAAGGGGAGACGATGTGCCCTGTTAGGATCAACAAGGGAAGTTTGTTTTTCTTTGGTAAGTTGCATTTGATTTCTAGCACTCTAGATATTTTAATCTGTGTTTATATGCACATTGTGTTACAAGACCCAAATTTGGGCAAACGTTTTGTAATGGAATTGTTTTTACAATCCATTTATATTGCATTAAATGTTATACCAAGAATATCAAAAATCTGTACAAGTGGTGACCTATTATAACACCACTTTAGAATTAAATTTGTGAAATATTTTTCCTTGTGTTTATGAGTGTGTAGGGAGAAGACACAAAAGCTCCAGATGTGAGAGCCGTACCCGAGTTCCATATTGGAAAAATTGCCTCCTTTGATCATGGATTAAGGAAATTTTACGTAAAGGGGTGCCATGTACCTTCAGTGTCAAAAGAACAATGCTTCTGTTGATTTCTCTTGAGTTACCAGATGGGTTGCAGGAAGAGTTCGTGTTCGACATATGAAGAGAGAAATAGTCAGAAATGAGGACGATGTACCTTCATTTTTTGAGAATGAAGAAATTTGGGGGACTAAAAGCATCTTAGTGGGGAGGAGTGATCTAGAGGTCAACTCATGCCTCAGATGTTCCTGAAACCTCCCAGAACCTAATGCTTACGGAAGAGCTCAGAGTCAAATTTCCAACACATTTTGAACGGATCGAAATGGACACCGTATGCGGACGATATCATCCATGCGCAAGATCAGGTGTCAGCAGGGCAAACAAGCACAAGTGCAAGCAGTGCAAGGGCACATTGCAAAGTTGAGAGATCGAAGTGGCGATAAGCGAAAATTTGGTGAATCAAATATTGGCTTGTTTTATCCTCCAGTCTTGAACAATCGACGTGAAAACAGCTAATGGGGTCCACTTTTGTTTTGTAGGGGGACCCGGTTGCCGTAGTGACATCATTGTCATTGTAGGACATTACCAGCTCATCACATTGACTGCCAGTTATGAAACTGAGTTGAGGAGCTCGTTACCAATCTAGGTCATCGACTTACCACGAGCTCAATATTCCATTGGACGATTTACATCAACCGCCATATTACCAAGCCAAGTAAAGCCACATTACATTCCAACTCGGGCGGTGGAACGGTTAGCCAACTCACAACGACCATGGCATATTCAACTGCCACATAGCTGAGTTTCACCGACAATCAAACAATGCCACCTCATAACCAAGTGTCAACCACAAGCGCCAAAGGTTGTAAGCCAATCAAGACCGAATGTTATGGTGGGGGCATGTTTATTTAAACTCCGCCGCCTATACCACATCCCACATGCGCATGTGGGATAAGAATAATCTCCAAGCGCCAAAACTAAGGCGGTCAACTAATTTAATCCCCACATAAAATTTGGATGCCACATGGAGAATAGTTGAGTGGCCACATTATATAGGAGCTACGTGGATTGAGTGACCCCTTCTATAACGTGCATGGTTAGATAAGATTTGGCAAGTGGAAAATGGAGGCCCGATCAACATGGGCTAGCCTATGTGAAGTCCACGTGAAATAGGGTTGAATGCTTTTTTAAAGGCTATGTTTTATTTTGCTCCACCAGTAAAGTGGAGTGAAGCGGTTCTGGTGGTGAGCTAAATGGGATTTAATCCTTTAT
Organism: Taxus chinensis; assembly: GCA_019776745.2. Lineage (NCBI taxonomy): Eukaryota > Viridiplantae > Streptophyta > Pinopsida > Cupressales > Taxaceae > Taxus > Taxus chinensis. The sequence continues at coordinate 160,107 of JAHRHJ020003252.1, read as the reverse complement.
ACTAATGTGCTCAATATTATTCATGCCCACGCACAATATGGCAAGTAATTTGGGATGATTATCCCTATACGGGAATTTTATATGCCAAGAGGATAAATCAAATTATCCTTGTATTTCGGGCCTATGAAGACTATATAAAGGCCCCCGCTCCATGGCATTTTCATTCAACCAACTCCAAGCCTCTCAAGTTATTTGTGGAGGAGCGCGAAGAGCTCACGGAAAGGAGCTCGGGAGTTGGGCGTCGACTAGCTCACGGAGTAGTGCAAGGAGCTCGCAAAGAAGGGTTCGGAGCAGAGCATGTGGGAAAAGCTCGTGGAGACAGCGCAAAGAGCTCGCAAGCTTCAAGACGAGGATTGTCTTGGAGTCGCTTAATGAAGAGTGCGAGAACGAAGATGATCACCCGCAAAGCCCTAGAATGGAGATGATCGCCCCGAAGAGCCCAAAAATGGAGATTATCGCTCGCAGAGAGCGAGAATGGAAACAATTGCTCGTAGAGCCCGGGATGTAAATTATTGCCCATATAGCCCATTTTCGAGGCATTATTGTCGTTTTCAGCCAGAGAGCCAACTTTTGTAACAATAATGTCAATGAGGTCGTAAGAGCCCATTGTAACAACATTATGGTCAATTTTGGCATAGTATGCCATTGTAACTAATCAGTCGACACAAAGACCGGAGAGTCTATCGACAAGCCATCAGGAGTACGTTAGAGCCATTAGTTGTGACAGAGGCCAAAGAGCCCGTTATTCCATCAACATATTGTTAGAGGCCATTAGAGCCCGTTGAATGGCAATATTCATTATCGAGGAGACCCGAGGCCATGAGCCCTTGTTATGATCACATTATTGCAAAGAGGCCAATGAAGCCCATATTGAGGTATCAAGCCATTATTGTCTCAAAGTGCCAAAAGTGCCATTATAGAGACATTGAGGCATTATTGACGTTTTAGACCGAAGAGTCGAACTTGTAAATGAGCATTATTGAATGCCAAGAACCCGAGCCAGTGCTAGAGAGCCAGTAGCAACTGCCAATAGCCAATCGCCTAAGCCAATGCCAAAGTGTTAGTAGCCAGAGCTAGATCATCCAATGCTACAGATAGAGAACTGTTGATCGAAGAATGTTGGATCATGCCGAGAGCCCATAACACGGAGGCAAGAGTCTCCGAAGACAAACAGGATCAGAGCCAAAGCCGCAGTCCAGTGTAGAGCGAGGTCAATCAACGTTGCAAACTATAAGCAGATAGGTGATGTAAGAATTATACTTTATGCATCATTTATATGTCGGTTCATATTTTGAGTGGACCTGGAGACATAGTCCATTTTGGGACAAATTCTATTATCATCCCGGTGTTTACTGTTGTCATGATTTTGTGGTTTTGCTTTCCGCTGTGTGTTTGCAATTAATTTAACCATTTATCGCGTAGTTTGGACAATTTAAAGTATCAAAGGGAAAAGGTAAACTGAACAGTTTTTTATAACCTCCATTTTCAGATCATCCCCTGTTTCCATGTGGGAATGGTGTCTTCAGAGGCTTCTGAGTAAGAGCTTCATTTCCATCAGCATAAAGACCTTTTGGCTTGCAAGTTACCGTTGTCAGTCGTATTCTTCAAGCTTCTCGCATCTATTATGTATCTTATTGATTCCCCAACAGGGCTCAGTTTTTGCGTCTTGAAGAGATTGTGAGGTCCTATATGTGGTCCAAGTACGATGGGGAGCGAGGGCCTTTTATTAGTATCCTGGAATGTTTGTACCGTGCCCAAGAACGAGGGGGGCTTGGGCCTAATTGATGTTGTCACCTAGGGGAGTATTCTCTCAGCCAAATTGGTGGTTCGATGTCTTGAGGGCAGGGCGTCATGGCAAGTTTTGTTTCAACATAGGATGATCTCTACTCAGCATAATAGTCAAGTCCATGGGACTTTTGGGATTTGCAACATCCTCTCTTCACCTCATCTTTTCCATGGGATGGGCTCTCTCATTTTCAGAAGCATTTGGTCTAATTAAAAAGAAGTCACAAATCTGGTTTGTTGGCATTAGGAGGCAATAGGGCAGTATGGTACGTTATATGTCGTCCTATTTGGAGTTGGAGCTAGCAGGGCTTGTGTATTGTAGAATCACCTTGCAACCTGGCTCACAAGAAAAGCAGGAAGGGCATCTTTGTTTGGGGTGATTTGTGGGATTCTTCTACTCGTTCATGGAAGGAGTGGTGGTCTCTTGCTCAACAATATGTGTCGGGTGGACAAATTTGTGGGTTTCTTGCCAACGCTCTGGGAATCTAAGTCCCTCTACTTAAACGGTGCAGCTTCCGTATTTGCATGCGCGTGAAAAGGTGGATTTTCCTGGTGGCCTTGCGGCCGGGGATCCAATAGGGGCACTCCACTGACCCTGCGGCAAAGCTAGCAATCCCTTGCTAGAGAGGACTTTGTCAAGAGAGTGGGAAAGGGAGTGAGAAAAGAGGTAGGAGAACTAATGTTGCAGGTAGAAAATCAGAGCCTGCACACACTAGTTAGAAATTTCAACACATGCATTTATTTAGAAGAAAACAACAACTTCCATGCTACCAAGGCTAGAGGAAACCATGCATACAAAGATGTAACACATTAATATGCCTTGGAAAACATAAACTTCTTCCTTACTTAGCTTTCAATTAAAGTTGTACATAGTGTGAGAATAGAGGAAAAATAGTGAGGTGAAAAATAGAAGAAAATCAGCTATCTCTTTGTTCCTTCACAAGCATTACTCTCTCATGAGATTACAAATTGACAACCAGCTAAGAAGAAGCTCAAATGAGGAGCTCATTACAATTTATAGAAGAGAGATGACTCTTCATCTTCCTAATGACACTTCATATGCCTTTTTCTAACTTTAGACTCTTGATATTCCTAAGAAAATATTAAGTCCCTTTTATATAATCAAGGTGACTTAATTTACATTATGTTTCTAAAGTTGTTTTTTGAATAACTTAAAGGCATATCAAAAAGTGCAAACCCCAACGAAGAATTAGAACATTTGAAGAGAGAGAAAGTTGGGGGAGGAAGAGAGGAGAGAGAAGAAGAAGGGGGGAAGAATGATGTTGATGATGAAAGATCCACCTCTGATGAAGTCCACAGCTCCTTCTAGATGACTCGATGGAATGTCCCAATGTGACAATCTCTGAATCCCTGAACTATTTGCACCCCGAGAAGCTCCTTTGGATGGTTCAAGGACACCTTGGGTTAAGTGTTCAAAAACACTTGTTAAATGACTTCACTGATGACCATGAACATTGACTCATAAAGATCCTTTCCAAAGAGATAGGAGCTCAAACCAATCTTGTCAAGTTGAATGAACTATTTTCGTCGATGACCACAACTTTCACCCTGCACATGATATACCTGTGACCCAAAAACCATGTAGTGAGTGTCAAAGACACTATCAGGGTCTCCGAGATGAGCTCTGAAAGATCTACGAGAGATGCCAAAGATGCTCCTTATGATAATGTTATGACCTACTGGCGAAGATGGTATATTGAGGAGATAGGAAATGAATCTTGGTGAGGGAAATATTTGGCGACAGTGATAATGCCCATTCTATAAACTTGAATCTTTTCATCTCTTGACACTTACTATATTTAGAGAGCACAACTTTGAGTTTTTTAGTAAGTGTGAGAACTCGTCTTCTTGGACCCTTGCATGATTGGTATTCTTTGTCCTTTGTTGCCAACATTGCTTCTTGAATGTGACTTACTATTAATAGCAAGTGCCAAAATGGGGACTTACTATTTTTAGTAAGCATCAGAATCCACCTCTCCGAACTCCAGATGATGATGCTAACTTGAATGTCCAACTCCCCGTACGCTCCCTTTGTGAAATCTTCCCTCTGGAACAACTTACTATTTATAGCAGGTGCTTATGGGATCGCTTACTATTTTTAGTATGTGGTCATTTTTACTATTTTCAGCTCTGAACACTTAGTCTGACCTCCAAGTTATCTTGGATGCGCATTGTCTTCACCACTACTGCTTTTGACGAAGACTTTCCAAAAGTAGCAAGCCTATGAAGGAAAGCTTACTATTTTTGAAAAGTGTGTCTTTGGTGCTCCTCTGTTTGCGATGGAACACATTTTTGGACTCATCTCGTCATATGCGATCTTATGTACCCCAAATTTTACTTGATTTACCCACCAGAATGCTTGGAAATAAAATTTGAAAATTTCACCTGGCAGTGGCTTCGGGCATGGAGCTTTCATGATGGCCATTAATGGAGCTCAAAATTTTCAGGTCTGGTTTTTACCTCCGATTGTGATGAAATTAACTCCATTGCGATAGGTTTTTCATTTGGAGTCTATGTGCAAGTTTTTAGCTCGATTGCAAAGCGATGCAGGATTGATGGGAAATCCAACGAATGTGAGCTAGGGCACCAAAATGAGGATTTTTTTTGTGAAAAAATGATCCTAGGGCATCATTTGATCTCTCCGTTTGTTGCATCTTGATGGCCTCTAAAAATTAGGAAGTCTGAAAAAAATTTCATCTCAATCCGTGCTGTGGTTTGAAAGATATGAAAATTTCTTCGTTGGGCGACTTCGAGGGTTTTTTCGAAAAATCTTCATTTTTCTTCATTTTCATCTGTCATTTTCCATTTCTTTTTCTATGATTTATTTTTTTAGTGTGAGGAATATTTCATGGAGTTGGTTGAGTGTAAAAATGGAGGTTAGAATTTCTGGAAAAAATTCGCTAGAGTTTCAATAGGGTATGGAAGTGTGGGGGAATGAATTGGAATGGAGAATTGGCTAAGTCCTAGCTTTTATTCATCCCAAAAAGAAAGTATAGGGGCTGGGTGCATTTTTTTCCCCTATGTCCCTTTTATAAAGGGACGAAAGGGACGCGAAATTTCCCTTCGTGCTTGGTTGCGACACTTGGCAAATTTTGGTTGGATGTGCATTTGAGTGAGGGGTCTTGAGAGAAGCACCTAGGAGCCGAGTTTTGGTCATACGAGGAACCAAAAGGCCTAAGTGGGGATGGGTAATTTTTGTGTCCCCTATGTCCCTTTTCTAAAGGGATAAAAGGGACATCAATTTCCACTTCGTGCCTCATCGCGACACTTGGCGATCATCCGTGCAAGGAGAGGAAAGGCTCAAACTTAGCTCTCAGGGGCTTAACTGGCAAACAAGAGGTCACATTGGTGTTTTGGGGGATAAAAAGGGATGGGCGCATTTTTTGTCCCTTATGTCCCTTTGCTAAAGGGATGAAAGGGACATGAAATCCCGCCAGGATCCTGGTGCTGACATGTGTCCACTTGAAAAATGACTAACTGCGAGAACTCTTACCTTGGGCCCAACTTGCAACGACGATATCTTGAGCTCCCAATGAGTTTTGAGGTGAAATTTTATATGAAATTGATTGGAAACCACCAAATTAGTTGAATGGTGATGGTTTAGAGCTTCAATTTTGACTGCATCACCTCCAAATGACCCCTTCTTTCTCGGGACCGCTAGTTGCACGCCAGAAGAATGAGTTGCCTAGGGAAGTGCATGATGTTTCACGATGTCTTGTTTTTCCACCATTTAGGGCATGGAAAATACCTTCCATAGGTACTTTGTTGGGCTCTTGAATCTTCACGAATCTCCTAAAATATTTTCTTGAAGTTCAGGCACTCCTTCACGGTGTTTGCTCCTTTAGGCCCGAAAACCCACTTTTGTTGAATCGGCTCCAAAACCTCCGGATCTTTCCAAAATATCCCAAAACCTTTTCACAAATGTTCTTGGCACTTGAATGCATCTCCATGTTGAATTTTGCTCCTCCATTCCGCTCCAGGGGGTGCATTAGTCCTAGGAAGGCCAGTGGTAGCCCTTCCCAAAATTGCTCAAAAATTGGCATTCTCCAAAAGCTCCTAAAATCACCTAGGGGGGACTGAATTTGCTTTCCTAAATCACCTAGGGGAATTGGATGGGCATCCAATTGAGGACCATTACACGGACTTAGTAAGGCTTGGTGTTAAGAACGGGTAGACCTGGGGTGTCTTGGAAAGGTAACACTTGAAAGTTTTGACAATATGAATCTCGCCATTTGTACACACTCCTTCATCAGAGATGTTGGCTAGATTTTCTGCATAACACAAAACCTAGGCAGTCATGAGATAAATCTCCCTCATTTAACCGGTGAGGCTCCCATGTCAGATTTGTCAATTTAAGTATGCTAATATCTAAATGGGGTTTTACTTTAATTACTCAGTTCATGAACCATAACTTAACAGTTCTGTAGCAAGTAAGCAACTATTTAAGAAAGGAAATATTTATAGAAGAAGGGAAAGGGAATTATATAAACACAGAGAAGAAATGGGGAAGAGGTGCATCCCAATCAATAGATAGCAGAGTTGATTGCATGCACATAGAAGAAACCAATAGAATAAACACAAAGTTCTAAGCAAAGGTAGCTCTAGCTCTAGATCTAGATCTGAAATAACACAAAGTCTATTAAAAGATCTAAGATAAAAAACAAGAAACACAATACACCGTGACACAAAGTTCTCCGGAAATCTGCTCCTTTATATTCCTTTGCTTCAAGTGGCTCTCAAGGGTTTCAGTACAAAGTCTAGAACACAAGGTTGCTGCTTACAAATTTTGATTATTAACCCGAAGGTTCTTCCTCTACTTATAGAATGTAGAGGGGCAATTACAAGTCGGAAGCTTTTAGTTGAACTGGCACATGTGGAAGTCAGAAAAGAAACAACTAGCAATCTCCATCCTGGAATTCCTCTTTGCATGACATGTATGATTTGCAACTGAAAATAGAACCTTCTATTTTGCACGTCCGCCACCTATCTCCAAGTAGTTGACTTCTTCAAGTAATGGCTTTTAAACCAATCACTTAAGTTGTATAATTTAAATGATCGCTCAATTACTTTGTCGGAGGAAAGAAGAAGGAAGAGGAAAGCTGCAGTCTTGTCCTTTTTCATGTCTGCATGCAGCTGATTCTTTTGCCTTTGATTCTCACCAAACTGGATCTGGGAGTAGCTGGATCTAGAAACAAGTTGGATCTGGAAACAACAAGCTGGATCTGGAAGCAAGCTAGAATTTTGCTTTCGCCTTGTCTTCTCTTTTATCCTTGAAGCTTTTACAGTTCTTGTACATGCATCAATGCAAGGTTAGCCATAAATAACTCATCAGCTTTATTTTTAATTGCATATGAGCAATTAAAAATTCTAGAAAGCACTATGGGTGAATGCAAATTTAATGAAGGCTTCAATTGGAAGATGAAAGCACATGCACAAGATCTTGGAAGGACTTTTCCACGCACTGACTTCTTCATGGGCTGCATTTGAAACAAGAGGATGAAGCCTTTGTGCCGGAAGCTTTTGCAACTATGAGATCTGGATCTGGATCTGCATATGGATTTGCATCTGCATCTGCATCTGGATATGGATCTGCACATGCATAACAAACTCTGTCAACTAGGTTGTGGATGAAAAGCTGCAACTCGAATAATTTCACTACTTTTAATCTGCACACATGAGTGAAGTCTTCCCTGCTTTGGATTCGTCTATCAATTCAGCAAGAGGTTCCGAGCCTAAATTCGTGTCTCCAATATCTACAAATTTAGAAGTGATGCATGACTCCATTGTGCTTTCTTTTTCATCTTTCTTCGCCATAGCTTTGTCTATCTTTGTCTGAATAATTCTTTTTCTTCTTATTTGACTGGATTTCTTCAAAACTGGTACAGATCTGGATAATTCTTCAGATTCGGAGGATATATTCAATGTATTGGACATTGATTAAAGCTCCTTTTCTTTATAAAAGCACCTGTGATGAATTCCTGCAAGTAATTCAGACAAAGATGGCAACCGGAACATGAACAGTGAATTTTAATAATAAAAATCTGCACTATTCAAGCCTGTTGCCCTAAAAATTGATGTTTCATTTGCCTGCAAAGTGAGCATGAATTTTTCCAACTTTTCCTGAGCACCTGTATCACTTCTACAAACAATTATGCAGACACAAATCAACCTTCTTCAAAGCATGCGCCAAAACTAGAAGCTTTTAGCATCAAATCCACCTTCCTTTGAGCAAAATCCTTCTCCAAATGGGGCACACTTTTCCTCTGGGCTGCACTTCTTCACCTGTGAATTAATTAATTCACCCTTATGGTAGCCCATGCTTATATAACCCTCATAATTCTATAATTAATAATTGCCCTTCCTATTCCTGACAATTAATTAATTAAAAATCATGCTTTTCTCTTTAACTGATGTGCTAAAATTGCATGATTAAGGACATCCATCCATTAAATTAAATTTAATCAATTTAATCATCCACACTTCACTTCACTTAAGCTTCACAGTGTGCTTTGACCATAGCCACTGAAAATAAGAATTTAATTTAATCATTTAATACTTTAAAAAGTATTATTTCCTTCTCAAAAAGGGCTGCATTAAATAAATTAAATTTATTTAATTTTAGAATTCTATTTTTAAATTCCTTTTGTCCACTTCCTTTTGTTGACTTTTCCACAAGCATGGGTGCCAAAATTGGGTGAATAAATATTAACAAATATTTATTTAATGCATTATTATTCACCCAAGGTGAGTCGCACTTTTTGGAATAATAGAATTCTATTTTTAAAAACACATGGCAATGGGATTCTTTACCCTGCAAGGCAGCCCCGGAAATCCCATGATCCACTTAAGTGATTTGACTTTGACAATGAGATTATTTACCCTGCAAGGCAGGCAATAAAATCCCATGATTTCACTTAAGTCACTTTTCTTTTATTTCACCATGGGAATTTTTACCCTGCAAGGCTGGCAATAAATTTCCCCCTGCCTGCTACCTCTAATTTTCCCACTACAATATAAATGAATTTTCTATCATAGGAAAAAGTACCCTGCTAGGCAGGTATAAAATTCCCACCTGCCTGCTGCTTCTATTTTTCCCACTGCAGCTTAAATCCTTTGTTTTCCAAAAATGCGCCCAACCCCGCAGGTGCTTTTTAGCGCACGACTTTACTTTTTCCCAGTGATCCAAACCTCCGATGGGGACTTCCTTCTAGCACAATGTGTGTATGTGATCTCCGAACACTCCAGGCCAAGAATCAGGTTAACCCGGCAAAAGAATTGATCTAGAGAAATTTCACAAAAAACGAAATGGGAAAACACAAAAACACAAAAAATTGTCAAAAGTCACAAATAAAGCCCAAAATATATAGGAATAATGATATGTTCAATCACAATAGGGTTAAAACGGAGCGCAAATTGCCTCAAACGGGGCTCAAAATAATTAAATACAAATTTTAGACAAATCCCAACGACAGAATATAACAATTTTGAGCATTTGGGTATTTGGTGAAAATGGCAATATGGCTCTTTGGGAATATCCCAATACAAGAACTTTCTGGCAATAAAAACACAAAACGAACCATTATTTTAAAAGTACGAAATTTTTTCAAATAGGGTAGTGAGATGATCTGGGGACACCAAGAGACATGGTCTTGAATGCTCGCTATTTCTTCCGATCCAGTGAATTGTTGCATGTCTCGACAATTCAAATTTCTTAAAAACTCATGTTTGCCTCTTTGGGGATTCTTGAGGCTAGGCTAATGGACTATTTGATGGCCTCTGTAACTTTCTCATTCAGAGCAGTGAAACATATTTTTTGGGAGTAGACAATGCTGGAGATATCTTAAAGATCAATGCTGGGTTGCTTAAGGGCAGAATTCACTGGCATTCTGCTCTCTTGGGAGATTTTCGCTCTCAGGACAAATTCTTGGGGATACTGCATTGCCTAAGAAATTTTCTGTCGAAGTCTGTTTTTGCTCACAAGGACAGTACATTTTGTCTATGTGGAGGATGAGGTCCACCACCAACTTTGCTCAATGGTCTCTGCTGAAATGCTCTTTGGACCCCATTTTGTATTCTGATTGCACTGCCCTAATGATGAGTATATGATGTCAGTGAATATACCCATCCATATTTCTTGCTGTAATTATTTCTCATTTAATATAAGGGGTATCTTTCAAGAGAAAAAATCTTGAGGCTGGTCTAAATCTTAACAAACCTATTTCTTGACTGGATCCTGCCTTTGGTGTCATTAGTGTGGGAAAAAAAATTCCTCTTTTGCTTTAAAATATGTGGCTTATTACTTCCACTGAGATTTTATGGCTTATTTGGAAAGCTAGAAATGATGATATTTTTCCAAGGAAATGGTAGATCTCTTACTGGCTTCAATTGTGAAGTCTGTAATTAGAATCTTGCATGTGCAGGTCAATGTCCATTTGAAGATCCCTGAGGATGAACTCAAGAAGTAATTCAAGCAAGGCTATATTAAAATTCATCCAGAATATCTGGTTGGCACTGGAAACTTTCCTAGAATCAACCCAGCCCCTATATGGCAGGTACCGGAAATAGGCAAGGCTGACATGGTCATCTCTTGAAGAGGAATAAAACTTGATCATGCAGGTGTATGTCCAACCTCCAGATGGTGGCTTGGATTGTGGGGAAAGCTGAAGAAAGCCACAACAGCAGAATGCATCACAGCCCAGTAGTGTTGCTCAAACCTGGAAGCTATCTTAAGTGCTATATACTCCACTCTTGAGAGAATTGAAAGGGATGAACCTGCCATTGATCTTGAGAGTCTCGGATCAAGGGAAGAACCTTACAGTCTGCCTACTGTTCATGGATGAAGATGAATCCTCCTCATGCATTCTCTCTTCTACCTCATCCATGGTACCTGCTAATATTCCTCTACCTGAAAAAGGCTATTGGGGTGTGTTACTCAACAGGAAGGAAGACTTGATTGAGAACCATGTTAAAAGTACAATATATAACTTGGAAAACATTATTGTCAGAATGCATGGACAGCAGCATGCACAAAAATGGGGGTTGGTCTCCAAATACCAGCTGATACTATGAAGGATCATGTTTACAATGCAGCACACAGGGGTCCTAATGAAGGGCCTACCACCACAGTGGGACCTGTGATTATTGCCCTTGGGCACGAAGATTTGAGAGACGCCTATGATATTATCATCCATGAGGATAGTGATGCTGATATGAATGCTGGGAATGTACATTAATCTGTCCCATCTTGTCATTACATTTGCTCCTTGTGACTGTTTGTGGGCATTGCCCATCTGTATCACAGATATGGACTATATATAGTGGTCCCCTATACTCTAAATGGTGGTCGAGTGCCAGATCTTATCTGGTTGGCATGGGAAACTTTCCTAGGGGAGGTCAGGGCCTAGCCCCTATATCTGATCAGGTACGAGGAAATAGGCAGAGGCTGACATTGGTCATCTCTTGAAGTTTCGAATAAAACTTGATCATGCAGGTGTATGCTCTTACAACCTGGAGCTCTTATGAGCTGGTCTGGCTTGATACTCTGTACTTGGTGAAATGCTGTATTAGATTTTGATGCCACTGACAGCAGCAATGCATCACAGCCCAGTAGTGTTCTCAATACCTGGAAGCTATCTAAGATATATGTAGCCAGTATGCAGTACGGTCCACGGGTACTTGTACGAGAATCTGAAAGGGATGATACCTGCCATTGATCTGTGAGAGGGCAGGTACGGCATCAAGGGTACAGAACCTTACAGTCTGCCTACTGCCATGGATGAAGATAAATCCTCCTCATGCATTCTCTCTTCTAACCGAATCAGCCATGGTACCTGCCTTACATATTCCTCTACCTGAACAAAGGCTATTAAATAAGTGAAATTGCTCAACAGGAAGTTAAGACTTGATTGAGAATTCAATTGATTAAAAGTACAATATATAACTTGTTCAAACATTATAAGTCAGTACATTGTTCAAATGTTACAGCATGCAAGCACAAAAGGGGGTTGGTACATCCAACATACCAATAGTCTGATTACTAATGATAGGATCAAATGGCTCTACAATGCAGCACACAGGGGTCCTCAATGAGAGCGCCTACCACCATCATGTGGGACCTGTAGATATGCCACTGGGCATCGAAGAAGAGGACAACCTATATCAATCCATGCAGGATAGTGACTTCCGCTAGCCCCACTATGAATGTCTGGGAATGTACATTAATCTAGGTCCGGGTCTTGTCATTGACATTTGCTCCTTGTGAAGCATACAAATTGTGGGCATACAACAACCATCTGTATCACAGATATGGATATATGATGATTGTGGTCCCCTATACTCTATCATGGTGGTCGAGTGCCATATCTTATCTGCTGGGAGTGTACAAATTACGGGGAGGTACAATTTCCTATTACTGTATATCTAGTGAAATCTTGGTCGAGAGGGTCTTGTGACTGCAGTCCTTGCACTTGACTGCGTCTCTCTTAGTTTCTTAGAATGTTATCTGCATTGTCTGCTCTTACAACTTGGAGCTCTTATGAGCTGCTAGTGGTTTGATACTCTTTACTTGGCGATATGTTGCTATTAGATTTTGATGTACTGACCACAGCAAAAACTCGTATAAACCCTGGAATTTGCTCTCACATACTTTCAATATATGGCAAGTATTATGCATGTACTCGCCGAGTACTTGCGAGTATTCGGTCAGCGGGTACAGTCTCACGAGGATCCCTGATGACGCTGATACGGTAAGTTTTTTCAGCTGGGGGGGCACTTGGTACTCTCACTTTCTGCTAGTTGCCATACAATATTGAAGTATCGCTATAGGTAAATCTCATTTTTAGATCCAAAGTAACCGAATAAGCATTTGTATCCTGCCTTACACATGCATAAGAGCAAACAAATGTTATCTAAATAAAGTTTACAAGCGTGTTCATCCTGTTACAATACATGTACATCAAATAGGCAGTATTGATAATATCAATTGCATTAATAGCATATATAATATGTCATTGGTCAGGAGGTGACTCCACTAAGCATGTACGATTGTTCAAATGTTACAATGGTACAATCCTCTATATAAGTATGGAAGGGTACATCAACATTGCTAAGTAGTCTAATGCATAATCATAATCAGGCATGGCTCAATAAACTCTTGACTCGGCAATACTCATCAACTTGAGAGCATCACCACCATCATGTGGTTCATTTAAACCACAAGCATCAGGAGTTTACAACCAATATACAATCAGCAAAATGTATCACTCTCCGCTAGTAAAACTGTTGCAGGTCACACAAAGTACTCTCTAGGTCCGGGTCTAGCAATACAAAGTTGGGTACAAATGGAAGCATACAAATTATGGGAATACAACAACCAGCTGATAACTCTTATGAATTTATGATGATTGTCATGGTGAAAATCATCATCATAAATTGCATACCCATCATGGAAGTTACAAATTACAAGAATTTACAATTTCCTATCCTACTCATTCTAGTGAAATATTGGGGAGAGGGTCTAGTGACTGCAGTCCTTGCACTTGACTGCGGCTCCTCACTCTTAGAAGGCTATGACTGCTGCTCCACCCTAGTTTTAGATGGTAGTGATGATAATGTGTGGGCGAATGGGCTTTAAAAAGAAGTAAAACCACATTAAAAACTCGTAAAAACCCTGGAATTTGTCCCACGTGTTTTCTTTGTTTGGCAAGTATTATGCACGGACTCGCCGAGTACTTGCGAGTATTCTCGATGAGTATTGTCTCAAAAATTCCCCGTGACTTGCCCGCAAGTTATTCAAAAAATACTCGTTTTCTTTTACTTTCCACAAGTAGTCAACGAGTTTTCCAACTATGGTTGTGACTGCTAAAGGCAACCTTCCACATACAATTGATACTAATATATCAATATGAACCCTTGTTAAATTATTAATCTACAAACTCTACAATTCTCATTCTACAAACTATTTGTCTAATTGTTGCAATGCTAAAGTTTGTTGGGTCAGATGGCTTGCTTAATCCAAAGGATCTATCCATTGATTAGGCATTTGAAATTTTCTTTTCTCATGGCCTTTTCTAATTCTACACAACCTTATATCAACCCATGTTTTCCTACTCCTAGGTCGCGGTATTGTGCAATTTTAATTTGTGTCCATGATTTCCATTTTGTCCTCAATCTCGACCAAGTTTACATTCACCACACCCTTCTTTGTGCATTTACTGTCACTGAGGTGTCCCAGTTTGCACCACCAACACAATAATCTAGTATTTCTCATTTGATTAGTTGGGTTGTCACATGCAAAATTACGTCATTCATTACACTTCTCGCATTGGATTATTGGTCTTCCATTTGGGTCCTATTGAATGAGGTTTCTGCCAACCTGATAAATTTGCATTAGTTATTATTATTTATACATTGGGGATTCTTGTATCTTCCATTGGTAGCTTCATTACAATTTTGATGCTCCAAAAATATTTAGAGTTAGCAAAGAAAGATTTGCATAATGTTGTGCCACTCCAAAGCAAGCCGCATAAAGACTCATTTCCATGGTTATTTCATGGAAGCCTGTCCAAAGTTGCACAATAATATGAATGTCACGGAAGCTTACCCAAGTTGTGGAACACTATGAATGCCATGGAGGCTTATCGAAAGTCGAGCACTAGTATGAATGTTGCACAAGCTCACCCAAGCCGCACAACACTAGTGATGCCAAGGAATCTTGCCCAATGCCACGCAAGCCATGTCCATAGCCATACGTTACACAATAGAAGCCGTCAAACACTCACAATGCAAAAGAATACCACATTCCCGTGGGACCACTCTCATTTGCTTCAATGATGAAATATGTGTCAAATAGGATCGCCTATCAACATCAATACAATTAGCAGAAGATACACGTGGTTCTTGATTTGTCTATTTCAGCCAAGGACCAACAAAATGATCCGATTGAGCTCAATCCAATGAAGGGGAACTTTTGGACCTGATCAATGGCCCTGAGAGGCAACCTAAGGAATAATCTACAAGGGAGCCTATTTTTGTTGAAGGCGTCTTGTTCTCCCACCAGAGCTTTGTGAATTCTATAAATAGAGAGAAGATGCAAACCTGTAAAGTGACTAGACTTGGAGTCTTGGAGTCAACTTAGAGTGAAGGACCAAGAGAAAGGTCAAATACCAAGTTAAGGAATCGGACGACTATACTTGAGAGTGTGATCTAAGTTTGGTTCTGCAAAAGCTTCACAAAGTCTGCAAATTTAAGATAGGTCTAGGACTAGAATTCTTGCAGTCTTGTCATAAGACTATAATTGGAGTGTTGAGTCATTATGCTGAAGTCTATAATTTTTCCTTACATTAATAGAGAAACTTCGTTGTTTTGTGGTTAATCTTTCCTAGGGTTGGGGTGGAGAAGGGTTTGAGTGCCTTCTAGGGCACCAATTGACATTTTGTGTTGATATTTAGATTCCTCCCATACTTACCTGAGATGGGGGGACGGGGGGATGGGTTTTCCAGGACGGCAAAAAAATTCTAAATTTTGGGGATGGCGGGGGGATGGCTAGTTAAAAAATATATAAATATTTAAAATATAAAGATATAGTGACTAAATTATATAAATAAGCTGAAATAAAACCATTTGAGATTTAAATAAGGTGAAACTTGAACTCATAAACATCAAATACATTCCTAGAACTGTTACAGACAGGATACTGTGATTTCAAAACACTCAGCTTTTCCAAACATGTTATAAACTTCTATTATGTTCTCCTTCAATTCTCTGATAGCAATCTTCCCAAACTATGACCAAGTGTTATGGTTCACTATTGACAGTTGTGATCTATTGACCCTCAATTGCTCTTGTCAACCTTCTACTGACAAAACAGAGAATGACAGAAAACAGGTTCTCATTCAGATTCTACAGTCAGACTAAGACTGTCAAACAATAATAGTAGGGTTTCAGGATATATTAGCTTGATCATTACTTGCACAGGCCGGTGACTTGCTTCTTCACAAGATCTTGAATCATAGAGTCCCAATTGAAATGTTGCTGTTGTTCACTTGACTGTGGTGAACTGTGAGTTATACTCCATATCAGACTCTCCAAGCATGATTCTACATGCCCTAATCATATTCCTCCACTCTATCTTGGTGAGAACTAAGGAGACGACAACTGGATTTAATGTTCACACCTCACTGTTATTTAAGCATGGATTATAATCCCATATCAGAGTTCACTATTTTAAGACAGGGATACCCCACGTCCCCACATCCCCAGATGACTGGGAACATCTCTTTCAAGCTTATGACTGGGGTTTCTATGTAGGTCTCCACCAAGTCCAGGTGTTGCACTTATTTTACAAGTCTCATTAGATTCTAAGTTAATAATGCCTTACCAGTCAAGAAACACAAGTAGCCACCATACAGTTCTGGAAATGCAAGAAAATGAAAGTGTTTTTCAGAACAGTGGATACAGAAGTGATTTAGCAAGTTAGAGATCACCAGATTAACAATCTTATCTTATTCTTTGAAAAATGGGGGACCACGTCCAAACGTCCCCCATGTCCCCCACGGTTTCCCGTCCCCAGGACGTTTCCCAGCCTCTTAAGACGTCCCCAGGATGTTTCCCATCAAGCATGCACAGTGGGAAACGTGGGGGAAACGTTTCCCCCACGTCCCCAAGACCCGGACGTGTCAAAAATGGGAGGAATGCATCCCCGCGTAAGTATGATTCCTCCTAATTTATATATTTGATTTCTCACTTCATTGGTATTTGTTGGGGTTTGGAAACATCATTTCCAACCCTTAATGCGGGCTGTACCTCTACTGTCATTTAATCAATTTCCAGCTATGTTTAAAGATTGATTTGTTGGGTGATAATTGTCCTAAAATATTCCTAAAGTGCCCCTACATGTTTTAGATGGTGATATTTTGATGAATTATTGTTGTTTCCTTGCTGCTGTCCTAAAAATCAGACTGTTTTTCACTACTGATATATTTTTCAGTTGGCTGATATAAAAATCAGAATACATTAGTTTGGGGTTTGTGTTATTTCATTGTTTTTCAGTTCAGCCCTAGAAAGGGACATTACAACAGTGATGCGAAAATTCATGTGCACGAAGGAGAAACGAGCAGCATGAGCACAGTCATGCGCAAAGAGGTGGAGGTAGATATTCGTCTAGAGGAAGATGATGCGGAAGAGGAAGAGGATTTAGCAGAACCTATTTCCATTGTGAAGAGACTAGACATCATGCATTCAAGTGTCCACAAGCAGTGCAAAATAGGGGTGGTAGGAGGAACAGTGCTAGTAATCATGTTGTTCAGCACGCAGATGCAGAAAACCATGCATCGACAAGTAGCACAGAAGAACTAGGATGTGGAGAAGCGCTCATGATGAAAAGGGTTTCGCTAAAGCCCACAAGAAAGAGAATGTGCTGGGAAAAAAAAATTGTTCAAAACCATTTGCAAGTCTAAAGGTAAGTTCTATAAGGTCATTTTTTATAGTGGTAGCACTAATAATCTTGTTACTAACAAGATGGTTAAGAAACTTGGTAAGAAGAGAATTGCTCACCCGAACCCATATAAGGTATCATGGTTGTTGAAAGGGCATCAATTTGTTGTAAATGAGCATTGCAAAGTGTGTATCAATATTGGCGCAAATGAAGATGAATTCCTATGTAATGTAATGCCCATGGACATATGCCACGTGTTATTGGTGAGATCTTGATAGGATAACAAACAAGGGGTTCATGATAGTTGAGCAAATACCTACACATTGGTGAAAGACGGACGGAAGTACACTTTTAAGTCCTTGAAGGACTCAAGTGTAGATATTGAGAAGAGTCCGCACGATTTGTTGGTTTTGGGAAAAGAGTCCTTGAATATGGTGAAAGAGGACAGTGAATGTTTTCCATTCATTCCTAGGCTCGTGTAGAAAGCAGAGGAAGGTGAAGTTGTGCAAATAGAGTAGAACCCACGAAAGGTGAAAGAGATGCTAGGAGAGTGCGCAGATATCATGAAAAAGGATATTCCAGATGGTATGCAACCTACGCGCAGTATTTGTCACCAGATGGACTTGATACCAAGGGCTAGTTTACCAAACGAGGCTGCATATAGGTTAACACCTACGGAGAATGAGGAGATGAGGAAGCAAGTACATGAGCTACTTGACAAAGGATTGATCAGAGAATCTTTGAGCCCATGTGCAGTACCAGTAGTATTCGCACCAAAGAAAGCAATAATTGATCACAGCCATTAATAAAATTGCTAACAAGTATCAAGTATCAATTACTAAGCTTGTTTGATCTTCCATTTCTATGCATAGATGATTTGATGGATTGTTTGAGTGGAGCAAAGTACTTCACAAAAATTGATCTAAAGAGTGGGTATCACCATATCAGAATCAGGGGAAGGAGATAAGAGGAAGATCAAACCGATTTGCAGATGCACTCAGCAGAAGATTTGTCTTAATAACTGAGATGCAAGGAGTAGTTGGGTTCAAAGCAATGAAGGGGCTTTGCGCAGAAGATGGGTGTAGCCCCGCTCCGCACGTGTCAAAAAATGTCCCTAAGACTAGAGAACAAATTTGGGAAAAAGATGTTTTTTGAATAAATTAAGTTACGAAACAAATGTGCAGCCCACTAATGAGCCCACACGACTTTTTAAAACTTTCCCGAAAAGGTGTAATATCCCCTTCTTGAAAGTAGCAGGTTGAAGACCCTTAGTCTATTCTTTGTTTCACGATGGCTGAGGTGGAAAATAAGGGAAACGTTTATCCTAATAAAGTAATTTTAGTGCATAATGATTTTTTATAAGCACTTTAATTATTTATTAGTGATAAAGTAATAAATTAAAAGGTCACTTTATTTTTATTTACCCCTAAAGAGATAATGCGACCCATATAGGAAATAAAACAAGAGTATAAAAATATTAAATAAAGTAACCAAGTGGAGCGAGCTGATTGGATGCTTGTGTGGGCTTATTTGCCAATTACAATTATAAAAGGAGGTCATCACACATGGGAGAGGATCATCTTTTGGCATATTTTTATATCTGAACTTGGTTGAGCTTATTGCTTTCCAATTTGGCATTGAAGGACGAAAACCCTTTGATGTGTTTGCATTAGAAGACTAAAATCCTCTATTGCCAAGGTTGAAGAACGAAAACTCTTTATCCTTTGTGAAATGAAGCTCTATTCAAAGGTTTCCAGTGAGTTTCAAGGACAATTATGAATTTCCAGCAGTGTGAAGGTCCTAATTTGCATATTTATGTCATCTCCAGAGTCCAGCTAGGGTTTGAAGTAGAAGTGTTGTAGCTGATTTTTGGTATACATTTCCAGCTGTTTTTTAAACGAGCCACCCACTTGTAGGAGGAATTTGAGCTTCCTAGGGAACGGTTGTTACAGATCTGGTTTCTATATTCCTTATCATATTTTTAGAGACCATTTCCAACTTGTCTACATGAGATTTGGACATCAGAAGCTTCTTTTTCATTCATGTCTGTAAGTTGATTTTCTGCGGACTTTAATAAAATTTGAGCTCTTCTTCTTGGGTCTAAAAATATATTTTGGCTATATAATAAATTTTGATCAGTTTTGGCAAATATTTGAGTGATTTTAAATGAGTTTTGAGTGCCATCCCTCTCTAAGGAAAGCAGCATTTTCTAGAATAAAATTCAGATCTGCAGTTTTATCAAATATTTTCTCTATCAATTTGTTGTTATAAATCAGATTTACAGAAATTTCTCTTGGGGTTAGAAATTATCTCATTGGGGACATTACAAAAGGGTCCCGTAATTAATTAAGTCCCGTAATTAATTAAGTCTAACTAAGACGTTTAATTAATTACCATTTCCCGTAACTAGGTTAAATTCGACTTTATTAAAAATTCAACCCTAGGTTGGGCTCAAAATGCCCGTTAAAATTTTAACGACAAGAGTTCTCTAATTCCTTTTATTTCCATTCTCTGTACAATTAACTTTTAATAAATTAAGCCTAATAATTTGTGGTAACGACATCCCCTTGATTAATTTAATTTTTGTAAATTAACTTAATTCACTTAATTAAATTTATTTGCCCAACTTAAATAATTTAATTTGAGACAGTAGCCTCTTTTAATTTATCATTTAGGGATAATTAACCTTAGGAATGTTGTGGTTAATCTTGTAGCGAATTAATTTAATTTAGGAAGATTTTGCGAAAGCATGGAAGGCATGCGTAGAACTAGTGAGCATCGACCGTATGCCATGGTTAGATTACTTCCTACAAGGATTGTTGTTTAGAGGCACACAGCTATGCGTACCGCAAGAATCAATGAGAGAATTTGATCCAGGAGAAGCATTGCGGAGAAATGTCAAGTCACTTTGGAATAGATAAGACTTTGGCACGGTTTGGGATAGAGATATTTATGGCCGCAGAATACTGTGCGAAGATGCAGAGTATTCTAATAGGTGAAAGGGAAGAGTCAGAACGCAGGGTTATATCAACCACTGCCAATACCTAAGAAACCTTGGGAGAATCTCAGTATGGATTTTGTTTTTGGATTACCCAAAACACAAAAGTGGCATGATTTTATCCTTTGTTGTGGTGGATAAATTCTCAAAAATGGTTCATTTTATTGCTTATAAGAAGAATAATTATGCTACGCATATTGTTAACTTGCTTTTCAGGAAGTTGTGAGACTGCATGGATTGTTGCGTATGATTGTATCTGATTGATATATCCAAATTTGTGGGCCACTTTTGGTGCACGTTGTGAAAGAAACTGAACACGAAGTTGCATTGTATTTCTATGTATCAACCTCAGACGGATGGTCAAATAGAAGTTGTTCTCAGAGGAGCCTTGGCAATTTGTTGAGATAACTACTAGGTGTGAAGGCATGAACATGGGAAGTTGTCGACTTTCCAGATTGTGAATGGAACAAGTCCACGAGGAATTGCAGAGCTGAGAGAGTTACTGTGTGAAGAAGGGTAAATTGCAGAAGCAGAAGACTTCACACAGTATATGAAGTGCGCGAACAAGTGCGCACGTAGTTAGAAAAGAGCAACGCACAATACAAGGAATGAGCAGATTTGTGGAGGAGACACTTGGAGTTTAAGGTTAGAGATTTAGTTCTTGCGCACCTACACAAAGAAAGGTTCCCACAAGGAATGTATGATAAACGCAATGGAAAATAAGATTGGACTATGCAAAGCCGTAAGAAGATTTACAGAGAACACATATGAGTTGGAGATGCTAGAAGGGATAAACATCTGACCTATCTTTAAAAAGCAGATCTATACTCATATTTTGAGGGGCAGACAAGAGGAGAAGAAGACCGTGCAGTAGTTGGAGGCACCAGCTACCAAAGCTAAGGCACACAAAAATTGAATGCATTCTAGATGACCGCATAGTGAAGACAACGCACATAAAGGAGCATGAAGAATATCTGGTAAAATGGAGAGGCAGAGGATTCAAAGACGCTTCTTGGATTACTAAAGCAGAGATTGCTAGACTTGGTCATTCCATTTCAAAACTTCAGAAACCCACTTGAGTAGAAGTTCAAGTTTCTTTTTTTGCCGGCATGTTTGATGCAGGAGCATCCTGGTTCACAAACCATCTTGTGTCGCCCCAAAATATTTAGAATTAGCAAATAAATACTTACGCAATGTCACACCACTCCTAAACAAGTTGTGCAAAGACATTAGCTTAATCATTTTGCAGAATCTGCAAAAGCCAGTCCAAAGCCACCATTACTATGAATGTCGTAGAAGCTTAACCAAGCCACGTAACACCATGAATAGTGTGGAGGGTTATCCAAAGTCACGCAATACTATGAATGTCGCACAATCTTACCCAAGCCAAGCAACACTAGGAATGTCGCGGAGGTTTTCCTAATGCCACGCAAGCTTATCCAACACCACAATACAATGCGGAAGCCCCATAACACACACATCTCTACGGAATACTGCATTCCTATAGGACCACTCCCATTCACTTCAATGATGAGATCTATGTCAAACAAGATCACCTGTCAACATCTATACAGTTAGTAGAGGATAAACATGGTTCTTGATTCATCTATTTCAAACAGGGACCAATAGAATAATCCAATTGAGTTCAATCAAAAGAAGGGGAACTTCTGGAGCTGATCAATGGCCTTGAAAGGCAACTTAAGGAATAATTTGCAAGGGAACCTTTTCTTGTTGAAGGCACCTTGTTCTCCCACCAAATCTTTATGAGTTCTATAAATAAAGGAGAGTTGCAAAGTGTAAAGGGACTAGACTTGGAGTCTTGGAGTCATGTTAGAGTTAAGGACCAAGAGAGAGGTTGAATTCCAAGTTAAGGAATCGGGTGACTATACTTGAGAGTGTGAGCCAAGTGTGGTTCTGCAAAAGCTTTGTAGAGTTTGCAAGCTTCAAATAGGTCTAGGACTAGGGACTAGAATTCTTAGAAGAATTCTTGTGGAGTCTTGTCATAAGACTACAATTAGAGTGTTGATTCATTGTGCCTAAGTCTGAAATCTTCCTTACACTAATAGAGAAATTATGTTGTTTTCTAGTTAATAGTTGTGCCTAAGATCTTGCTTTGGTGAGGTTTAACTTTGATAGTTGCTGCGTGGAATAAGGCATCCCTTCTTTTGGGAACCCTAACAATGACTACATCAAATTCTCACCCATAGTAAGCAAGCCTTACGCTCCTTTCTTGTTCTCATTATATAGGCACTCCTTAATTAAATGGCACACCATTGTACAGAAGTCACAAAAATCATTCATCAAAACATTTGTTTTCTCTTATAATTTGGAATCAATACTTGCCAAACCACCATTTTGTGATTTGTCCCTTTGTGCATTCTCTAATTTTTTGTGCCTCTTTTAATCTATAAGTGTATGCATGAACTGCCACATTCTTCAAATGTCTTATGTTAAATACCTCTCCTAAGATCTCATTGTCGTTTCACAATGATCTAAGCTAGTGATCCACAGAGATGTGTCGCCCTCTAGGGCAGTAGTGGACATTTTGCGGGCGTGGTGGGTGCATTACGGGTCACGGTTCTAACATGGCTTTATGTTTCTTGTACAAATTTATTGTGCTTTTTGAGACCTATGATGGATACAAAACCACCACCTTTACCATTACTTATAACTACATATTTCAAAATATGCAATCAATGAAAATGTATTAAAGCCCTATTCAAGAATTTGCCATTCTCAATTTGTATTCAAAATCAACAGTACCTTGAAATAATTGTCATTCCTGTTGGAAAGTTGCCAAATGCTGAAGTTGAATATTGAAAAGTACAAACTTTTTATGAAGACATTGTGTAAGTTGCTTTCCTAGTTCCTGTATAGTTAAGATTATAATCATAGTTTGTAAACGCAACGAGTACTTTTAGAGTCAGCAAATTCTCGCCATATTTTTAGTTGGGCAAGTAAACTCGCCGAACATGCCAGCCGAGTGTTTCTCAAATAGTCACAAGTTTTTGCCGATTACTTGTGAGTTTTCGGCAATTACTCGTGAAATTTTGGTGAATACTTGCAAGTCTTTGGAGAGTTTTTTTTTTGTTGGTTTCCAATTTATTATTTTGGCAAGTTGTTCGAAATCGTAAATTATTGTAATTTGTAACTTCCGTAGATATGCAATTTATGATGATAATTTTCAATGACAATCATCATAAATTCATAAGACTTAGCAGTTGGCCGCCATATTTGCATGATGATGCGATTTTGTTCTCTATTTGTGTTCAAATCTAATAGAAAACACTTCACAGACTCATTTAATACATTTTGTAACTATATTTTGCATAAAATTTATGGATTTTACAGAAATTTAGGTATTTTTTAAGTTGTCGAGTTTTTGCCGAGTCAAATTTTTTTGGGTCTGCCAAGTATTGGCCGAGTACAATTATGCAAACTATGATTACAATAGATGCATCTACCAAAAAAGGTACAGTAAAATGTAACTGATACATACATGTTATGGGTGCAAAGTTTTCATTTTTAATTAGGATGCAGAAAGACAACTAGTGACAAATGCAGACAGATATACCCAAATGTTATACAGAATGCTGTTGTACCTTCTTCCACTGTTTTAATGCCTGGAAGAACCTTCTCAATACTCTCAGCATCTATCATTTCATAGAAGGAGTTGTACCAATTTACAGCCTGCAAAATCTCGAAACATTGAAAAGTTATGTGATAAATTTAGAATACCAAATAGAATTTACAGTATAGCAATGGCTCAATTTCAAAACTTTGTCCATTACAAGAATGTGTCTTTCATTGATACTTAAATAAATGATATTCATGAGTGCACTTCGAGAATAAATTTATTTTAAAAGAAAAATAGTTAAGTGCATTACAAACAAACAATTCAAATGTTTTTTAACAAATATCCTCGTGAAAAATTCAAATAAAAGTTTTTGGAGCACTATATTACAGCTATATTTGATGGTAATTAATGTCAATTGACAAGTTTGGAGATTTTTTCCATTTGTTTGTAGGATAAGTAAAAAAAAATCCTCTATTTTTAATTCTCTTGAAGATATGCAATTTTATGGTGTCTTGAACTTGTGTTGAGGAGTCCTATGCCGACTCGGCAGGTGAATATTGATCATGATATGTGTGCCCAAATTTTAAACTTCTCAATGAAGACCTCTACTAAGACGTCCAAAAACTGTTGGATGCAATTCCCATGTGGCTCAAGGGAGAATCACCGAATTTAAAGAGTTATACAGGGTGCAGGCTTGAATGTGTGTGTGTAGTTTCATTTAATTGTGGGAGAGGTGAGAATTTAGGCCACCATGGTCGCAATTAAAAAAGGACGCTTTTATGGATGAATTTAGATCTTTTATTTTTAAGCCTACAAAAGGTCAAGCATTGGTTTAGCTCTGTTATTTAAAGCTGATAGAAAGTCAGTGTAAGAACTGTCATATTGGAACTTGCCAAGGTGTATGAATTAGAATTGCCATCTTACTTTGCTAAAGAGAATTTTGGCTACTGTCTAAAATTTTAAAGGAATGCTGATTTGTCATCCAACCATTTCTCAGGGATATGATTCAACAAATAGTCAATTAAATGATGGATACAGATTGAAGATCTCACCAGAAATTAATAAACCTTCTATGGCTGCTATGGAGTCCTTTTAGACGTTTTTTGGTTCCTTGTGGCTTTAATATTTTAAACGAGGCTCAGACATTGCTTCAGCCTTGGATACTTCGGAAGAGTTTTTAAAGGGAAAATTATGCTTATCTTGTTTTTGAGATTTTGAAAATCCCAATGGGCATATTGAAGGCATTCAGAATGGCGCCTTCTAGTAGGTTTTTAGCATTTTCTTTTCTAGAATGAAAAGGTTATTTCTGGAATTAGTACTTCAAATTTCTTTTAAATTAGACATTCCTAGAGAATATGCCAAGATGGCTGCAATTGGAATTTACTCTAAATGGAAAAATTTGGTATAGTCATGATCAAATATGAGACTATCTAAGACCAGAAAAAATACTGACAATGAATGGAATCAGACCATTATTGCACCATCCTGTATCTTACACAACTCCAAACATTATAGATAAGAACTTAACCAACCTCTGGAAATTTAAATGGGTGAACAATAAATCAGTGTATTAAATTTAATGGCACGGGCAAATTTTTCTTGGATTCCTTGAATACAAGGGGTAGACTGAACAGAATTTACTTGACAATGCATTTTATGTTTCCTTCTAGTTCTTATTGTGAAGACCTTCACAATATTGGCGATATGAACAAAATTAAATATTTAACAATGGATATTCGAGTGCAACTAGTCCTGACATATTAATTTTCCCAACAAAAACCATAAGACGTAACCAATCAGCTTCCTAACACATCAATTACACAAGATGTGAAGTAGTACGAGGGAACCAATGAGGAAATTAGCGGACAGCTAGGCCAGTTTGTGAAGGAACTACGATAAACAAACCACGCCACATCCTCAAATTACTCTGATGGTGGTTGATATTTTATGGATTTCATGTTTAAATTTTGTTCAATTTGATAAATGCAAAACGTATATGACATGCCAATAAGCAGCTTGTACAGAATTGTAGTGCCCAAAAACTGGTTCCGTGCACTTGGACATATCAGTTTGGTATTTATCCCGACACTATCCCATTTATCAACTTATTGACCAACTTAAAGCTTCCTGCTCTATACCATACCCTAAGTCCACTAGGACGTAATTACTTCTCCAGCTTAGCACTAAAGGAATTACTGCACATTCAACAGAATACATCCTCAAAATATTTGCAGACTACCTCATGTCAGATCTCATTCAAGTTGAAGCCTGGATAGTTTTGTGGGCCCAGGCCATATTCAACCAATAAATATGTCCCTAGGCCGGTAAATCTGTCCCCACGCCGAACAATCTGTCCCTTGTACTTACAATGGTCATTTTTTCAAATACACAAGTTGCCGTGGTTGGCTTAGGGTTGGTTGAGACCAAAATCATTTAAATCTGTCAGCTATATAAACATATGCACCCTTACTCATTAAGAGCATCTAGGGATCCCATATCAAAAGGCGCGTTGTATGAAGGTCATTGCACAAGGCATTAAAGCACCTCTCCCTTAAGAGCACCACAGCAAAGATATTCAAATCTGAATAGATCTCTATCGCTTTCCTAGAACACAAATCCATGCACTACAATCAAGCCAAGCATCAATTGTCAAGGGTTACATGCCAAATCAAGGACCCCATCTAGTTTACTGCCTCTAGCCTCCACCTCATCATAGGATTGGGAGAATTACGTGTTGCTTGATCCCTCTTCAGAGTATCAATAATGTGGTGCAACGCTCATCACACCGTTGGGGGTGGGATGAGGTAAGTCCAACTCTAATCAGACTAACCCCTTTTTGGGTCAAAAGCGAGGAGAAGACATACATGTAGAGAAACATCATCGCACAGATCCAGATACAAATTCCAAGTCCAAAGATACAAGTGAAGCAGGTGCCAGAGTCAAATTGCAGGTAGAATCCCAGAGAACACATTTGTAGATCGTTGGACAGGTTTGGCCATGAACTTATCCCCTTTTAGACAAACTTATCTGCACTCAATTCCAAATCCCCATATTTTGCAAACAGCTTTACAACATTTTACACAGCTCCCTCGACCAGTTTTAGCTCACTGTCACATAGTCTACAACCAAAGAGCAGTGACTTATTTCTAAACCCTAACCCTAATTATACTTTCACTCTCATATCTGTTTGATTAGTATCTTCTAGTTCTGAATTATAATACACACTCAATAATATCTAATTAGGAACAATAAAACCTGGTTTTGATATTACATTTTCGTGAACCCACTTATCTTTCAATCCACGCTAACCTAAGATTACATTCCCCACCCTTAGGGTTTCAGATTTATCCTCTTTTAGGGCTTGGTTTTCAGATTTAATTTCTTATTCCCTTTCATTCCCTGAACAAAACCTGATTTTCATCCATTGCCCTAAGGTTTCATGTTGATTTCCCAAAGGTTTCATGCTCAGTTTTCCTATTACAGCCTCGTATTGGGGTTCTTTGTTGGTCCTTGTACCTTTCAAATTATATCGCAATTGAAACCTATTTTCAAAACTCTTACAAGTGTTTTCTTCTTTGCATCATGGTGAACAACAAATCTGTTTTTATTTTTCATAATTTTTCATGGAGTTTTTCGGAATTCAAGTATCGTTATTTTCGATGAAGTGGACCAAATGGATGAAATATACATTTGCTTCCAAAACACTTGGAGGTTTTTCTTACTTGCATCAAGCTGATCAAAAATCTATTTTTGTTTTTCAAAATTTATCACGGAATTTTAGAAAAAACCATTTCATTAATTGGACCTTTTCAAATTTAATTTAACAACTTTTTAGGTTTCAATCTCCGCCTTTAGGGGATTCCATTTTATCTATCTGATTTTATGCTTTTGCCCTTTACCCTGTTAGGATTTGGTTTATGGCTGTATTATTGGATCAAACTAGCCATGACTTCCTTTTCTAACTGGGATGTACTCTTGATCATGAAACATTTAATGAAGTAATGGATTACCTCTTTACAAAGCATGAACTTGAACAAAAAGCTACAATAGAAGAAGAATGTGATGCTACATCAAAAGATGACTATAATGATCCTGCTACTTGGTATTATGGTTGTCCTTATAATTCTCCCTCTTCTCCTAGGGGAAATATTGTCGTAAAACCTAGTTATACACCATCGTTGTGTACAAATGAAGTTTCTTGCCTTGTTAATATAGAACATACTTCTCATAATGTTATTGGTATGGATGCTTCTTTTACAACTCATAATGATGCTTATTTTACATATCATAGTGATGTTTCTTTAGATTCTTACACTAAGGGTGTAGAGTCCTATATTATTCATGCTCCTAGTTCATATCTTAGCAATGACGCCCCTAGGGATATCCCTAGGTCACGTGATGTTTGCCGTGGTCTTAATACGACATATACACCAACACATGAGAATAATACAAATTCACAACCATTAGATACACCACCTCCATCTGTTACCATTCCTGCCCGTCAACTACAACTCATGATGCAAGCTATAGGTGAGCTACATCAAAAATTAAAACTCTAGACTTATCCTCTACCGCACTAACAGTTGGAATGATCATGATATTGTGTCCAACCAGCTTGTGATGCGTAAAATTTACAATTGTCCTTATCCATCGGGATTTTGTATGCCTAAGTTTATCTTGTTCACTGGACTTGATGGTGCTTCACAACACATCAGCTAATTCCTCAAGTGTCTAAAGCCATATGTTTCTAATGCTTATGTCTTGCTCAAGACATTCCCATCTAGCCTAATTGGTCATCCCTTAGCTTGGTTTCAAACCTTACCTAGTGGGCCTATCAACAATTTTCCCACTTCGCAAAATCAATTTCTCTTACGCTTTGGTTCGCATGATAATCCCGATCCTCTCATTGATAGTTTGGATAATATATGTCAACAGTCTAATGAGTCCGTTCAAGAATGCGCTATTCACTTCACAAGTACTATTTGTCAATCCATATTCCATCCAAGTGACAAAGAGCAACAAGACATCTTTCATAAGAGCTTATCACTTTCTGATAGGAATTAATAATATCTAATGCAGAATAATCCCTTATAGAATCGCAACAATAAAAACTAATATGCAGAAAATATTACAGATCTCAAATAAAAGTGCAGAATAAATAACACAACATGGAAAGACAATATTTAACGTGGTTCACCCAATTTGGGCTACGTCCACCAAGAATCACTTGCTCAAATTTTATTACAAGCCTCCACTCTCTCAATACAATACCCAGATCCGTTTGGAGCTATGCTCAACAAACTCTACAGAATTCACACCCGAATTCAAAGCACATCTGCAATGCATTTTCTTGTATATGTATCATATGCATAAGACCATATAAATAGACAATTGCTTAAGCAGTTTGATACAAAACCATGGGTATCAAAACCATGGGCAAAAAACCGTGGGTATCAAAACAATGGGTACCGAAAAAACCATGGGCCCAAAAACAGCCCATAACGGTTACCCATTACCCATGGGTTAATAAACCACCCATGAAAATTTGCTTCGGGGGCTTCGCCCCCGAACCCCCTTGACCCGCTCACCGGCGAGCGGGACCGCCGTAAAAATACCCGAGTGTAACACATAGAAGGTGTACCACACTCTAACATGAAAATAGGCTCCACAAACATAACAATCTCCCACTTGGAGACTGATTTCCACTGAGCAAGCTTCTCAACCCTTCACTGTCATCCGCGAAGGCCAACCAAAGCTGAACATAGCTTTAGTTTATCCCTTGTGACCACCTTGGTCATCATGTCTGCAGGATTCTGACTGGTATGAATCTTCTCCAACTTCAACTTATCTTCCTCCAAAGTTGTCCTGATGAAGTGATATCTCAACTGTATATGCTTCGTCCTGGAGTGGAAAGCAGAGTTCTTAGCTAGGTGTATAGCACTCTGACTATCACTATGCAGCTTACATTCCTCATGCTTATGCCCCAACTCCTCAAGCAATTGTTGTAACCAAATCATCTCTTTGCTTGCCTCTGTGGCAGCAACATACTCAACCTCCGTGGTTGACAAAGCCACCAGCTTCTGTAGTCGTGAAATCCAGCTTACTACTGTCCCACCTACAGTGTAAATATAACCTGTCGTGCTCCTCCTGCTGTCTACATCTCCAGCCATGTCTGAATCTACATAACCACGTAAAGTGGTGTCTGATCCACTGTAGCATAAAACTGTCCCCATGGTCCCTCTCAAATACTGAAGGATCCACTTTACTGCTTGCCAATGCTCTTTACCTAGATCACTCATAAATCTACTCACAGCCCCACTGCATGGGCAATATCAAGCCTAGTGCATACCATAACATACATCAAACTTCCAACTGCTGATGAGTAAGGTACCTTGGACATATGGTTTCTTTCCTGCTCTGTCTTGGGACACTGCTCCTTTGATAACTTAAAATGGCCTGCCAAAGGAGTCCCAACCGGTTTAGCATCCTGCATGTTAAACCTATCCAATACCTTCTTAATGTACTCTCCCTGAGATAAAGTCAGCTTCCGTTCCTTCCTATCCCGAGTTATCCTCATACCAAGGATTTGTCTGGCAGCCCCCAAATCCTTCATATCAAAGGATTCACTTAGCTGTTTCTTGAGTACTTTTATTTCCTGCATGTTTTTACCTACAACCAGCATGTCATCAACATACAAACATAGGTTAATTTAACTTCCATCCTCAAATTTCTTTGTATACACGCAATGGTCAGAATGACATCTGATATAACTTTGCTCCATCATGAAGCTATCAAACTTCTTATACCATTGACGTGGAGCTTGTTTCAGGCCATACTTGTAATGTCCTCAATTCCGAGTGGTTGGCAAAACGGCCCTATTTTGGTCTTAGACCCTAGTCATTCCCAAGGGAACTAACGACTTTGGAGGTTATTGGGGATGGTTGTCTGATTTCCTACTATGTTTTTGTTATATTAAACAAATGGGACTTGGGAGGATCTAATGGGCCCTTTGTGTTCTATTTTGTCGTTGGGATCACTTAAGTGGACACTTTTGGCATTTAATGTTATGTTTCTTCGTTGGGGCCACTGGAAAAACCTTTTTGGCGACTATGAGGGGATATGTTTTGCATTAAATGTTATATTTCTTCATTGGGGTCACTTTTTGGGCCAAGGCGCCTAGAAGGGGAAAAAGTAACTTTAAGTTATTTTTAATTGGGCCCTCTCTATTTTAAAGTGCGACTTGGGGGTTTTAGGGTTTCCTTGACATGGAAAAGGTTATAAAAGGAGAAGAGGGGTGAAAGGATATTCAGTCATGCATACACTTATATTTCTTTTTCATGTGCAACTGTTGTTATGCAACTATTTAGCTTGTGGACATAAGATCCCACGGGAACCCTCGCTTTGGGATGGTGAGAGATCCATCCCTAGCTAGCAGGGCATTCAATCGGTAGTGAGAGATCTACCCTAGCTTGTCATTTGGAGCTGATTTCAGGGCTATTTTATAGAGGCATTTGTCAGGATTTTCAGAATTAGGGTTTGAGGGTTTTCTGTGAGTAAAAAATTTTCAATGCTGATTTTTGGATCAAACCTACGGCAGCCATTTAGGAAGGGTTTGGCATCATTTACAGAGAGTTTCAACAAGGGTTTTGGCCATCTACCAAGGAGGGCGACTTTTTGGGAGATTGCCAGCCCTAATTTCTAGGGTTTCCAGTTGGCCGTTTTCAAGTCCTTGGAAAGTCATCTTCTATATTTACAGATGTTATTTCCCAAGTTTCATCATTTTTGCACTTGTATTCGGGAAGTTATTAATTTTTGAAGTTTTCCAGCTGTTTTAGGCACGCTGTAATTTTCTAGCAGCGTTATATTGACTGAAAAATTTAAAAATATTTCCCTTGTGTTCATTTATATTATTATCTAGTTCCATTTAAAATTTCAAGTGATTTGAACAGGATATTTTGGGAGTTATTCATATTTTACTGTTCGTTGCCCTAGCATCTAGGATACAGGGAACTTCCATAATTTTCTACAAAAAATGACAGTTTTCTGTTTGGCTCCATCATTTGAAGCTATCAAACTTTTTATACCATTGACGTGGAGCTTGTTTCAGGCCATACAAGCTCTTCTTCAGTTTGCACACCATCTCCTCTTTACCTTTGACTTCATATCCTTCTGGTTGCTGCATATATAGCTCCTCCTCCAAATCACCATGGAGAAATGCAGTCTTTACATCTAACTGTTCTAAGTGCAAGTCTTCTGCTGCCACTATTCCAAGAACAGTTCTAATAGAAGTCATTTTTACTACAAGAGAAAAGATCTCATCAAAATCTATACCTTGTTTCTGTGCAAACCCCTTGACCACCAACCAGGCCTTATATCTTTTCTTTCCTCCTTCTTCATCTTTAACTCTGTACACCCACTTGTTCTGCAATGCTCTTTTGCCTTCCAGTAGCTTCACCAAATCCCAAGTCTGGTTCTCCATGAGAGACTTATGCTCCTCATCCATGGCTTGCTCCCACTTCTTACTGGCATCTACCTGCATTGCTTCATCAAAGCTCTCTGGCTCTCCACTATCAGTGAGTAATAAATAATAAAGAGAAGGAGAAAAATGTTCAGGTTCTTTTCTTACCCTAGAAGACCTCCTCACTGTAGGAGTTTGGGGTTCCTGTTGAGTAGGTTCCTGAACTGATTCATGGGTCACTGTCCCATCTGGAAGATCCTCTACCACTGCATATTCTTTCTTGGATTCTTCCCTGTTTTCCTGCAACTGTTGCTTATACATGACTTTCTCATTAAAGACCACATCCCTAGACCGAATGATTTTCTTGTCCTTAATACTCCAACATTTAAATCCAAAGTCATCACCACCATAACCAATAAAAGTGCATTTTTCTTGATTTAGCCTCTATCTTGGTCCTATCATCCTTGTCAATATGAACAAACACCTCACATCCAAAGACTCTAAGAAATGAGTAATCGACTTTCTTACCGTACCAAGCCTCCTCAAGTATGCCTCCATCCAAGGCACTTGAGGGTCCTCTGTTTATCAAGTACACAGCTGTGCTCACCGCTTCTGCCCAAAAATAAAGAGGCAGTCCTGCATGTATCCTCATGCTCCTAGCACGTTCCATTATTGTTCTGTTCATCCTTTCTGACACCCCATTCTACTGCGGGGTTCCTGGAACCATTTTTTCCTACGGATTCCATTCTTAGAACAATAATCATCAAATTCATTATTGCAATACTCCCCTCCATTATCTGACCTGAGACATTTTAACTTAAGACCTGTTTCATTCTCTACTAAGGCTTTCCATTTAACAAAAGTATCAAATACATCAGATTTGTTTCTAATACAATAAACCCAAACTTTCCTTGTTGCATCATCAATAAAAGTAACATAATAACTTGAACCCCCAAGAGATGATACCTGAGCTTGCCCCCACACATCAGAATGTACCAGCTCTAACTTACTCTCTTTCTTCGTAGGTCCAACCTTGAGAAACCTTACTCACTTTTGTTTCCCATATATGCAGTTCTCACAGAAATCCAAACCTGTTTCTGTATATCCAGGAAAATTCTTCTTTATGATGTCCATGCCCTTATGGCTCATATGACCGAGCCTATAGTGCCATAATGTTGTATCTGCATCTGAAGCCACAAGATTACAATCATTAGTACTATCAGTGGATAAATACAAGGTTCCAACCTTCTTACCTCTTGCCACCACAAGAGCACCCTTGGTAACCTTCCAAGAGTCAGCTGTAAATATCACAGTACAACCATCACTTCCCAATTGCCCCGCCGATATCAAATTTCTCCTTAATGTAGGCACATGTCTGACATCCTTCAATAGCCATGTATTCCCATTCTACATCTTAACCTGAACAGAACCTTTTCCAACTATACTGCAAGGCTCATCATCACCAAGAAAAACATGCCCAAAATCCCCTTGAACATAATCAACAAAATAATGCCTATGTGGAGTAGCATGAAAAGAAGCCCCTGAATCTAAAACCCAAGATTCAGTAATATTATGCAAAGAAAGAATCAAAGCATCCTGACATACATTACCCGATGCCACATTTGCCTCCTTGTTTTCTTCCTGTTGTTTCTTCTTGTCCCGAAGCTCCCAACAGTCCTTCTTTGCATGCCCAGACTTTCCACAGTTCCAACATACAATCTTGCTCTTGGATTTTGACCTTGCCCGATCTTTTGATTTTCCACGGTTTCCTCTATTCTTCTGTCTCCCTCTAGTTTCCACTGTCAAAGCATTCCCTGAAGTAGAAGATTCCCCAGAGCTTTTTCTTCGCATTTCCTCGCTTAGAATCACCCCTACAACATCCTCAAACTTCAACTTCGAGTTAGCTGGAACCGAGTTGCTTACCGCCATTACCAGGCTATTCCAACTTTTAGGTAAAGAGCACAGAATTAATAAAGCCCTAACTTCTTCATCAAATTCTATTGTAACCGAAGCTAGCATATTCACAACCGTATTGAAATCATTTAAATGATCTGCTACTGAACTATTCTCAGACATCTTCATATTAAACAAATTTTTCATTAAAAATATCTTGTTAGAGGCAGAGGGTTTTTCATACAACTTCCCTAATGCATCCATTAGATCTTTTGTAGTCTTTTCCTTTGAAACATTAAATAATACCGAAGATGCAAGACACAGCCGGTTCGTTCCAAGTGCCTTCCGATCCAACAAATCCCATTCCGCATCTGTCATACTCGAGGGTTTGTTCACCTTCTCAGACAACGGAGTATAAAGATCCTTCTGATAAAGGTAATCTTCCATCTGCATCTTCCAAAGACTGAAATTTTGCCCGTTGAATTTATCAACCCTAGATCTTCCATCATCTGCCATAGCTCCCACTCAAGATAAAACTTTCCCTGCGATTCAACACTTCAGCAAACCAAACCAGGCTCTGATACCAATTGTTAGGAAATAAGTAATATCTAATATGTGGAATAATCCCTTACAGAATCGCAACAGTAGAAACTAATATGCAGAAAATATTACAGATCTCAAATAAAAGTGCAGAATAAATAACACAACACAGAGAGACAATATTTAACGTGGTTCACCCAATTTGGGCTACGTCCACCAAGAATCACTTGCTCAAATTTTATTACAAGCCTCCACTCTCTCAATACAATACCCAGATCCGTTTGGAGCTATGCTCAACAAACTCTACAGAATTCACACCCGAATTCAAAGCACATCTGCAATGCATTTTCTTATATATGTATCATATGCATAAGACCATATAAATAGACAATTGCTTAAGCAGTTTGATACAAAACCATGGGTATCAAAACCATGGGCAAAAAAACCATCCCATAAATCTATGGGTAGCCAAAGATGGGTATCAAAACAATGGGTACCAAAAAAACCATGGGCCCAAAAACAGCCCATAACGGTTACCCATTACCCATGGGTTAATAAAC
Source organism: Taxus chinensis (assembly GCA_019776745.2). Lineage (NCBI taxonomy): Eukaryota > Viridiplantae > Streptophyta > Pinopsida > Cupressales > Taxaceae > Taxus > Taxus chinensis. The sequence continues at coordinate 124,842 of JAHRHJ020003252.1, read as the reverse complement.
CACCCATGAAAATTTGCTTCGGGGGCTTCACCCCCGAACCCCCTTGACCCGCTCACCACCGGCGAGCGGGAACCACCGTAAAAATACCCGAGTGTAACACATAGAAGGTGTACCACACTCTAACATGAAAATAGGCTCCAACAAACATAACAATCTCCCACTTGGAGACTGATTTCCACTGAGCAAGCTTCTCAACCCCTCACTGTCATCCGCGAAGGCCAACCAAAGCTGAACATAGCTTTAGTTTATCCCTTGTGACCACCTTGGTCATCATGTCTACAGGATTCTGACTGGTATGAATCTTCTCCAACTTCAACTTATCTTCCTCCAAAGTTGTCCTGATGAAGTGATATCTCAACTATATATGCTTCGTCCTGGAGTGGAAAGCAGAGTTCTTAGCTAGGTGTATAGCACTCTGACTATCACTATGCAGGGAACATTCCTCCTGCTTATGCCCCAACTCCTCAAGCAATTTGTTGTAACCAAATCATCTCTTTGCTTGCCTCTGTGGCAGCAACATACTTGCCTCCGTGGTTGACCAAAGCCAATGTAACTTCTGTAGTTGTGAAATCCAGCTTATAATACTTCCCACCTACAGTGTAAATATAATCTGTCGTGCTCCTCCTGCTGTCTACATCTCCAGCCATGTACTGAATCTACATAACCACGTAAAGATGGCAGTCTGATCCACTGTAGCATAAAACTGTCCCCATGGTCCCTCTCAAATACTTTGAAGGATCCACTTTATTGCTTGGTGTCAATGCTCTTTACCTAGGATCACTCAAAAATCTACTCACAGCTCCCTACTGCATGGGCAATATCAGGCCTAGTGCATACCATAACATACATCAAACTTCCAACTGCTGATGAGTAAGGTACCTTGGACATCTGGTTTCTTTCCTGCTCTGTCTTGGGACACTGCTCCTTTGATAACTTAAAATGGCCTTCCAAAGAGTCCCAACCGGTTTAGCATCCTGCATGTTAAACCTATCCAATACCTTCTTAATGTACTCTTCCTGAGATAAATTCAGCTTCCATTCCTTCCTATTTCTCGAGTTATCCTCATACCAAGAGATTTGTCTCAGCCCCCAAATCCTTCATATCAAAGGATTCACTTAGTTGTTTCTTGAGTACTTTTATTTCCTGCATTAAATGATAGTATCCATCCTAATGAGACCTGTACTTTAAAATTAAATGCAAATTTTTCCACTAAGCCGATTTTCAAGCGCCCTTGGGACCTACTTTAGCCATACCTCTTTGTAAAACCTCTTTACAACCTTATAAGCAGTGATACTTCTATAACATACAACCTTCATCCAAAGACTCTTACATAACGATACAACCCCGAAGGAACTTCTTATGTCAATTACTTGAATTTATTCAAGCGTCTACCTAATGTTATTCTTGCACTCTTCATCCTTTCTATACGTGGTTTAAAGCAAAGCTCATTACTCTAACTACCAACCTAGTTTCATCCACCTATCAACTCTATATGTTTCATGGGGCTTAGGTTCTTTTTATGAACAATCTTTGAGCCATTTACTGCAACTTCTACTACAGAACAATCTTGTATTACATGCCTATGACTGAACACACTCCAGCCCACCTAAAACATGATGCGTAGTCCATCTATGCATATAGGATTGGAAGCAAAAAGCAATGTCGCAATCTGTACAAGGCACAAATTAAACTCCAAATGAAGAAAGCAGGGTACCTAAGCAAAAGGAAACAAAAGGAAAGAAAAAGTATAAAGGAAATTCTAGACTAATTGGCAACAATGCCTTATTTATAAAAACCAAATAAGACTTATTTATAGTAGGGATTCAACCTACTAACCCATTGAAGTGACCTGTGGTAACTTCGTTACCCCATATTCAGCACTTATAACTAGAAAGTGCCTAAGTACAAAACATGTACGAGATGATGTAAGGTCCCAACCATATGGACTTTCAACTTTCCAGATGAGTGTAGATACTTGGAATCATTCAATAATACCATTAGCCCAACTTCAAACTTCTTGTATCTTGATAGGACAATCATGCCATGAATTTTGTCGTGATTTTTTTGTCTCTGACTCCATCTAAGCAAGTGATTGCATTTCATCTAACTACATCAACTTATCAATTATTTCTTCTAGCGCTTGCTCATCATCTAATACTCCTGCGCATGCTATACACAACGATGATAACATGAATTCCATTGGTAAAACAACCTCCACACCAAACACCAATTAAAATGGTGTGGCCTTGGTCAACCTTTTATAGGTTGTCCTATATGCCCCATAGAACAATTGATACAAGTTATCATCCCAATCATGTCTTCCAAATCCACAGATCTTAGTTAATGTATCCCACTTAATATCTTGTTAAATGCCTCAACAGTTCCATTTGCTTGAGGGTGAATATGGGGTCAGTCTTACACCGAACAGGGCCACCATAAATTCTGTTGACATAATTTGGACTATTTCATTGAGGAAGATGTGTACCCCTAAGTCACTCGTTAAAATTAAAGGACAACCATACCTACTGATTATGTCCACTATCCACATAAAGGATCCAATCTAGTAGTTGTTACTGTGGTGTAATTCATTTATAGGTGCTGCCTCTACGCACCATGTCAAGTAATCAGTGCAAGTGATGATATACCACGAACCTAGTACTTCACGTCGGCATGGTGTAATTGGTCCTACAAAGTTGATTTCCCATTTCTAAAATGGTTCCAGTGACTGAGCTATTGGAGTCGCAAGGGCATTTCATCTCTCTTTCCAAGTTTTCCAAGGCTCTAGAAACGGTGGTCACAGGACTTCTTTGCAAAACTCAATGCAATCCTTGTAGATGGTTTCCCACCAAAGCCCTACTAATCAAAGACTCTTCCGCGCGGTAGCATTCCCTGCATAATAGTCCTCTTGGGCATAATCCCACCATGCAATTCATTCCATAATGGCTATGCGCTCATGTCCAAATAATGCATTACCCAAGAACCCCATGACCTTTCTTATACTATTCTCCAACAATCCTATAACCCAGGGCCATTATATTGCAAACTGTACACTTCATCCTTTCTGGTGCCAAAATATACAAAAACAATACAATATGACAAAAATACCAAAACATGCGACCTACATCTAAACAATTTTTCATTACATGGACTTAATACTTTCATTATTCAACTTTCACTTTGCACAATCCTTGATAAGTTCAAGAACTGAATTGCACTTGCTACTTATAATATACTATGACAATTGCAAATATGCATAATCCATGGACACTCATACGCATACTTTGTGGCTTCTTGTAATCAGGTTTCTTACTAATTAGGCAACCTTCCACATTGGGGGCATATGTAGAATATGGGGCATCTTACATACAGATACTTAGAACTTATATCTTGCTACACTAGTCTAATGGTGATACAATGCTTCTGATTGCTTATCTTGTAATGCCTTATATCTCATGACATGTGTCCTATTGTGCTTCATTCGAAAATTACATTATTTACTACTATATACGTTTTGACATGCTCCATGCGTAGTTGTTGCTGATATTGATACATTTACATACTGCCTCATTACTTGCACATTGCATGCTTCTATGCTTGTCTGATTACTATTGGCCCTAGGCTCCTGTTTAGCCATCACACATTGTTTGATTCAAATGTTTTCTACTGTGCACATTGAATACATTACTTTGCTGTTTACACAATTCTTCTATCAGGGCGCACTATCTTGTTATACCTTACTTGTTTGTTACCTATCGTTGTAATTCATTGGGTAATACATTACTTGCACTGACACACATTGACTGAGGGCTCACCTACAACCTTTAACATGCATTGTTTAGTAAACTTGTCCACTGCGTTACAGCCATGGTCCTTTAGCATATATGTGTTCTTAACAGGGTCCTACACATGGTAGTGGCAGCAGACACATTGCTTACTACGCCTGGTTGAGGGCACATTGTCAATTGATGACATCAATGCTCAAACACCATCTTAAGCTTGAGACACATTGTTTTAGACAAGTCATACTTGAGTTGCAGTGCATCTAGATAAACTTGCCTGAACACATTATTGTTGACATCCTGGTGCCTTGACACACAATGCTTGAGAACACATTATTGTTTGATACATACTTGCTTAGGACAGGGCAACTAAACTGTGTAGGCTAACAATATTCGAGTTCGTCATCATGAATGTCTTGTTAGTTGTCTAGTCTCATATGATGGGACTTCCGTTGTGTCATGTCTTGTCATGTCATGTTGTATCCTAAAAGGATCATTGTTGGTTCGAGTCGTGTGTCTACTAACATACTACTTTGTTGTTCATTGTTATGCTCTTATTCATTGATTTCTATAGATTACTATGGCACTTCTATATATGCTTTTCCCATGCGGTGACATCACTACTTGTTCTCTAATGATCATATCTAATGCACATTTGCTTTTACAACCATGTTTAGTACATATGTTTTATACCTGGTTCACATACCTAGATGCTTTGATTATATTTTTTACAACTAACCACTTTTCTCTTTTAAGGTTTCAAGTGATACATGGCAGCATCCCTCATCTCAAAGGGGGGCATATTGTGGGCTCTTCTAAGAAGTTCACACAAATCATGACCAAGTGCCACAGGGTAGACAAGGTGATAGTATTTCACAAGGTCAGATACAACAATTCAAGACAGGATTCACATTGTTAAATCAGATTTTACAAACTTAGAATGGACTTGGGAGGACAAATTCATTATAGATTAGATTTTATTATGACATTTATGGCACAATTTATGGGACTTGATACATTTCGGATCATTACAAATACAAGCTCATCAACATTTGCAACATACAAGTTCAGGGTTACACCTCATAACATTACATTTGATATCACATTTTTAGCATGGACCCTACCAAAGGCAAATCTGTCAACTACAAGTTCATATACACATTATTCGGCTATGACCTTTACATAAGTTGGGTATCCAAGCTTTCTCAGTTCAATTACCTTAATGACTGATTTATCTAGTTCATATCATAATGGATATAATGACTAACGGGACATTTAGGCTCATATCAGTGGCTCAATGGCTCATATACAACCGGATCCTCAGTGGCCCAATGGTGATACATCCAATTCTCTCAGTGGCCAAATATTGTCCTGAAACGATGATGCAAGCAACCCAATGAGTGACTAGTCTCACATAAAATATTTACACACTTTGCATACAACACACTACATGCATATTTGGGCACGACCAATCAGGTGTAGTCATTCTATCGTTTATTTCACTTTACATATTTCAATTTTTCGTATATTAATTTTATCTCTATTGAGTATTAATACACATCTTTGCCATGTGGTTGCAGATTTCACATTGGATTGGCATGGGGGCACACTCATCAATTTTACACATTGTCATCCTATGATTAGGGATTGTGAGGTTTGCGTTCACTTTTCATTTATTTTAATCAAGCATTTTCAATACTAGATTAAAGGGGGCAATTGTAGCACCCAAAATTTGGTCTGTGCACTTGGCAATATCATTTTGGCATTTAATCCTAGACATTATCCCATTTACCTATTTATTGACCTACTTAAATCTTTCAACTCTATCCCGTACTTTGAGTCCACTAGGTATCATAACTACTTCTTCAGCTGAACAATTCAAAAATCACTGCACATTCTACAAAATAAATAAGACTATCTACAAACTATTGCATGTCTCAGATCTAGTTCCAGCTATATCTTGGACAGGGCCGTTCATAGGCCCATGAGGTTTGGCCGACAAATCATCTTTTCAAATGCGCAAGTTACCTTGGTCAATTTAGGCTCGGTTAAGCAAGAAATCACTTGCAACCAATCATCTATATAAACATATGCACTCTTATTCAGTTAGGGGCATCTAGGGATCTCATATCATAAGGCACACTCCAAGATGGTCATTGAGCAAAGGATTGAAGCACCTCTCCCTTAGAGCACACCAGAACAAAGCTATGCTCAAATCTGAATACATCTTTATTACTTCCTACATCACAAATCCATGAACTACAAGAAGTTGAGTGTCAATTGCCAAGTGTTGTAGGCCAAATTGAGGGCTACATCTTGTTTACTTTCTCTAACCTCCACCTCATCATGGGATTGGGAGAACCATAGTTCACATACTCGTACTCGGAAAATACTTCGCAGGCCAAAAAAATTGACTCAACAATACTCGACAACTTTTAAAATAACTAAATTTGTTTAAAATACATAAATTTTATGAAAAGTATAGCTACAAAATGTATCAAGTGAATTTGTAAAATGTTGGGGAAGTGTTTTCTATTAGATTTGAATACAAATAGAATACAAAATTGCATCATCATGTGAATACAACAATCAACTAATAAGTTTTATGAATTTATGATGTTTGTCATTGAAAATCGTCACCATAAATTGAATATCCATGCAAGTTACAAATTACAATAATTTATAATTTCCTCTTCCCTGTTCTACAAAAATATTGGGGAGAAGGTCTGGTGATTGTTAGAAATTCTAGGCACTGAGAGGGGGAGTGAATCAGTGCTTTTTAAAACCTTTCAAGCAATTTACAGTGATTCAATCAACCAAACTTAACTATCTTAACTATGATAAGCATGAATACTCAATCATGTGAGAGAGAGATGAACAAACACAAATGAACAAGTGAGAAGACAAGATTTAAGGTGGGAAACTCAATAAGGGAGAAAACCCACTGAAATCAGAGAGCTAGCTTGGGCAAATTGTCCTATAAGGTTACAATGATCTCACCTTGTGGTGAGCACCCCACTCCAATACAAAGCCAAGTAACCACTTGACTAATTTGGCAAGCACCTACTTGCTAGGAAGCACCCACTCACAAATTGTTGAGCAATAACTCAAACTTATGTCATAAAAGAATTTTTTATCACCTTCACCACCTTGTTGCTTTCATCAACATATTGTGATCCATGTTTCAGCTCTACTTTTATCTCTTCTCTCCTCCTAATTTGTCATAGTTTCAATACACTCACTCTCTTGTCACTTTCTCAAAACTAGCACTTAGCTCTCCTCACATTCAACAACATTTACATGCTCAAAAATGAGCTTATGTAAACAAGCATGATTCCTAAACATGACTCTTCACTTTTCATGTTCAATGACTCTTCACGTGGCTCACTCTTCCATACATTCAAGAAAGACGAATAGGTCTTCACAAAACTACCTCAACATTTGTTCTTCTTGCATCTGACATTGCAGCAGTTATGTCTTCATGATCCACAGGTTCATACAATATTCCTCGAGGTCAAATGATGAGGTCTGATGGCTCTTAAACTCCCTGACATACTGTCCAAACTGATTATATTCCAATCAGACTTCTGCTCTCCATTTTGTAACTGACAAATCTGATTTTGTCCTCTAGTAAGCGAGAAGACTTTTGTCTTTTAGCGCTCCAACCTCTGTCAGATGTAACTGACACGGATGAACGTTATAAAAGACCTCTACACATTCTTCAGAACCCTTGCAATACCCTTTCTTCGCCATTTTGCTTCTAAGTTTCATTTGAGTCCATGTGTGCACTTTAGGCTTGGACCAACAAAGTGAAGAGACTTGTGTGTTCAGCTCAGACATTCATACATGTAAGCTAGATGCGTATGAACTATTCTATCACCGCTCAGAGCTTGGTCACCATCACAGCAAGGTATGGAGCAACATCTCTCTTCTTCAATACAGATAAAGAGCTTACTTTCATGGAGAAACTTCAACACAGACAAAGATATTCTTATCAAGGCACAAAGAGCAGATTTTCAAGAAGTTTCTCAACTAGGAGAGGTTGACTTGGAAGCATTTCATCATCTACAGCATTCAAAAACACAAGACCTCAATGATCTTCTTCATGAATCATCTTTGAAGGCAGGATATTCGCTGTTTTTCAACTCAGCCTTGCAACTTTGAGGAAATGGATGATTTCACGTACATTCTCAGTCTATCATGACTCTAAAAGCATCTTTCATAAAGGAGAAACAATTTGCACACCTTCACAAGTCTATAGGTTGTCTGGTATTGTGCCCACAAGTTCAAACTTGTTTGATTTTTCAAAACTATTCACAGTGAGGATTTTGAGATTCAAACCCTCGTCTTCTATTTGAAGCCTTTCCACTCTCCATACTTCAACTCATAGTTCGCATACTCGTGCTCGGCAAATACTCAGCAGACCAAAAAAAAATTGACTCGGCAAAAACTTGGCAAAATTCTGCCAATACTCGGGAATACTCGGCAACTTAAAAAATACTCAAATTTCTTTAAAAAACATAAATTTTAAGCAACACAGCTACAAAATGTATCAAATGAGTTTGTAAAATTTTGGAGAAGCGTTTTCTATTAGATTTGAATACAAATACAATTCAAAATTGCATCATCATGCGAATAAAACATCCGGCTGATAAGTTGTATGAAGTTATGACGATTGTCATTGAAAAATTATCATCATAAATTTCATATCTATGCAAGTCACAATTTACAATAATTATACATTCATAGATAGAGTCTAAGTCCCCAGGTTCTAGAGTTTGTATTGGTGTGCAGAGAGGATCTAATTGCCTCTACTAGTCATCAACTACTCAAGTTCGTGGCTGTTCAATCTCCTCCAATAAATTCGAATTAAATATTTCTACATTTTTTAAAATAAATATTAGATAATAAATATGGCATCCTAATAGCTGCATATTGCAGATATATCCAAATATGTCATCCAATCCAAGTATCACACTAAATATTAAATTAAAATCCTCCCTAGCTTCACCTCTTTGAAAGATAGAAATCTCATACCTAATTGAAATGTGTGGATTTATACTTATTAAAATGGACTAGTCCAAAAATATTTATATGGATTAATGAGATCCCAATTTACTTAGTCAACGTGTAGCATAGAAATTAACTAGACCCCTAATAATAATGGTGTATCAAAAATCTAGCGTATCAGCTAGGATTACAAAACATACCATGGATTTCATTAAATGGTGCTTAGAATTTATAATGAAATTATTCCATGGCTAAACATAATATGAAGTATTACAATTCCGACTCCAATCTTGTATAACCTTGCAAATTAACTCTAAATTTGTATAAACCATATGGAATTAAATAGTTCCGTTAAACATAATAATATGGAATTAAATAGTTCCATGTTAAACATAATAAGAAATTAAAATCCTGACTCCTACATAATACGGAATTAAATTTAATTTTATACAATAGTAGGAACTAACATATATTTAAAAAGCACGAAACCCTAATAGCTGGCGGGAATATGTCAAAAAATAACAGGGATAAATGGATGGTCGTGACACGACTGCACAGGGATGAATGGACGGTAGGGCAGGGGCGACCTCGGCAATGGACACTTTCCAACTCTACTCTTGCATTCCACAAGACTGCCCCTACAATGTTGTCAAGCGACTCCTTTCGATTGCTCTTAACCAGTGTTTTGCCTTTACATAGCTCCTCTCAGTGAACCATCACCTCAAATAGTTGGGCTTACATACCCCTAAGGCTATGCTTGTAAATGGCTTCAGGAGTCGCCGAGTTCTTTGTACCAGTACTCACTTGTAGCTCACATTTTGCGATTATGTCTTCTAAACTCGGCAAGTCTACTATGGCGAGTCTTCGTTTCTAGTAAACGAGTGGCGAGTACTCATTGATCTTTTCCATCTGTGCTTCAGGTTTATAAAATACAATGCAGAGTGTTTTGAGCACCCAATACTCCATTTGTAGGTACCCTTCAACCAGTTTCAAGGATCAACTTACACAATGTTTAGAGTGTACTAATAGCTTCAAAGTTAAATGACCCTCACAATCATTAGCCCTTTCTAACTTGTACACAGATATCCCTGAAGGAACTGGTAAGAAAATAACAAAAGTTTCACCAATGAAATTCAAATATTCTTCTTGCAATGGTTCAAGGACTCCATAGCTCATGTTTTCTTTGCAGATACTTTCATTAGTTACAACTCACCACACTGAGTTAAGGGTTTTTGCCAACTTAATTAGAACATCATGAAACACAACCCTAATTCTAGGTCTATGTATACAAAACATCCGAGACAAGGTACTTTAAATACTTGATATCTTTCATTGTATGCAACTAGCACAACTCTCACCAAATTTGACCCAATATGCATGCCTTCTATGCTCCAAACTAATGCTATTTTCACCAGAGAAGCACAACTAATCACGTTTTCTTCAAAACATTCAACTTTCTTTTTCCCAATGCTTCAGAACTGTAGGTTGCAGAGAGAACCCTGTTAGTAAATTGACTTGCAACTCTATTGTTTATGGCAACTTTTGATCTCAAACTTTATGCATGTAGTCTACTGGATTTGAGTTTAAATGCCTCGAAAATTCACAATACTCACCCTGACTTCTAATGTAAAGAATCCTATGTCAATTCTTCCTTTGCAGTGCTCTAAGCATTTAGGGTGCTTTAGTTCTGGATCTATCTCAGTCACAACCTAGTACTTGCATGCAAACTGCTTCTTGACTTCCCCAATAACAAACCTAGTAATGATGTCCTCAATATTGTTATAACACGATGCTTCACAACGTCAGGCCTCATGAATTCCAATAACCAATCTTCTCATAGAACCATCCTGGAAAGCTCTGACACTAGTCTACAGTTTGTGCAACATTTGTTCAGAAGATTCTAAAAAAAAGTGAGGATATGGACCTAGAATGATATGCTCAACAAATCCTTCATAAACACATGTGAAGCTCTGTACACCTAACCATATGATCATATTATGCTAAGGCCATTCATTAGTGAAGCATCATAAATGCTTTACAAACATATCAAATCCCTCACTTGAATCACAAGGCTTCTCTTCCCTGAATAGCTTCAGATTGCAAAGTTGTGCATGCACTATAAGCATGATTCTTGACCTAATCATTTAAAGTCTGCATGATCATTAAAAGGATCAATAAATTTTGTTTATCTAATCTAAAAGGTTCATGCTTTGCCTCAATCCATTTCTCATGTTTCACATTCCAAACTGCTTGAAAATAGGATCTAAAAGAGTAGAATGTCCATCAAAACCACCTGACTATGCATAACATTTGACTAAAACTTTCATGACAAAACTCGTCTTTTTCTTCATTCCACTATTATTCTATTCCTCTCCACGAGGACATACTCCCTTGACCTTATGCATTCTTCACCTCCCCTTGGAGGAACTAACTCCTTCCCAGATCGATGCTTCCATCTCCTTGACATCATGATATTGACATCTTGAAAAATAACTTGGGGACACTTGATGACATCAATGACAGCATTCTTGACGCATTTGCCACACATAGGAAAATAGCTAGTCTTTTACAATCGGTTGTCAACTATTCGTTGGACTCCTAGAAGGATGCAACGTATGACTCCACCCTGGTACAACATGTCCAGTGACCACCTTTACATTCCATGTTTAGACATCACCTAGAGCAACTGTAGAAATCCACTTTTATCAACTCTTGAGAATTTAAATTCACATTTTGGAGGGAAAGCATATATCCTCTTGAAATTTTAGCAATGTCTTGAGCCTTCCATGACCACTGTAGCATGATCTCAAACTCTTATTGTGCATGGTCTAATCGCTAAGATGGATCAATCTCATTCAAATTAATAGGCTCTTGCAATGTGTCTTGCAACTTGCTTGTGCAAAGCCGAAGATTTTATTGCACAAAAATTAGGTCATTAAGTCATAGTTGAGTCAACTTGTTGCACTTCTTTGTGCGAATAGCCTCAAACAAACTCCAATTTCGCTCACATCCGAAAGCGCCATAAAGGTTGTCATAAAATTTGGAGGGCTAGCTTTTGAAGATTTGGGGTATTTCCATCCCAATCTTCCCACCAAGTTTGTAAGTAATTAATAATTGTAAATTTGTAACTTGTTAGACATAATTAAACACTTAATTGTTGTTACTAATGGTTGGGTAGATCTCTTCAGACAACTAATGCCGAAGAAAAGAGCCTTCCCCTTAGCTTATTTGTAATTCTGCAACTCTAAAATAACGAGGTCCCTTTTCCTTCAACCTCTGGTGTCATCCTCTTAGTGCATGTTGAGAGGCCATTTGTGAATCCATTAGAGAAGAAAAACTTGGGGTTGAGGTAGTACCCTGCCGCATGAATGGGTTGGTGGAGTTGATTATTTCACCTCCAATCAATCAACTCCCAAAAGTGACCAAATCTGGCTATATCCCCCGTATAATAGTTTTGGATAGTCTCTTTGGCCGTCCATGGCCTCATAAATGTAACTCATTGTTTTTTGCTCTCCATCCACAAGCGCAAAACCCTTACCAAAAGTTTCAACACCTACAAACAAATTAAACTTTAAAGTTATAAACTAACACACAAACTAAATAGCAAAATATCTAAAAAATAAAAATAAAAGAATTGATTTGAAATTGAAATTGAAATTTGAAGTTACCTTGACAATCTTTGCAACTCTCTACCAAATTCATCATCACAAACTGTCTTTGTGGTCCTCTCTTCAATCATCAAAAACTATTCTCATGGTCCTCTCTCCATCAAATTTATTTGAATATAGTGAGTCTAGCCATGCTTGTCTCACAAACATTTATTTCAACGACATGAATAAACTACAAATATTTTGCAACCTTGGGAAGTTAGTTGCAAAACCCTTGTGACACCCACTCACACATGTTCTTCCCCTTAGTGTGTTCTCTCTTCAAACTGAGAACCCAAGGGTTATTATGAATGTATTTTGTTATACTTCTTGCAACTTCTACAAATGGTCTCACCCAATCAATTTTTCTTATGTCTTCTAAAAGAAGGTCAAGGCAATGGGTTGCACAAAGGGTCCAAAAGAGTGATGGATGCCTATCATGAAGTAATCTCCAAACCATTGCTTATGCTGCTACATTGTCAGTGACAACTTGCACAACATTCTCGATGCGCACCTCTAAGACAACCTCCTCTAACATAAGGGTCGAATTTTTTGTATTTTTTACTGTGTTAGAGGCATTGATTGACTTAAAAAAACTAACCATTTAAAGCCACTAAAAAATTGAATGAGGGTGCGCTTCCTTCCATTTGTCCACCCTTTTGAAAGAATGGTGTATCTGAACTTCCGCCACTGCTTCTTTTGATCTTCTAAAATTGACTTTGCATTTTCAATCCCATCTTGGAGCGACCTCCTCCATAAATTTCTTAGAGAGGGTGCTTTGTACCCTTTTCGTGCAACTATCAATGTTGTCACCAAATACTCTCAATACTGGCTCCTCACCACATTGAAGGGAAGGTTGTAATACCGAAAAATTTGCATGTGTCTTATCTGCTTGCTCATGTATCCCCTTGTTCTAGCTTGTACATTACAACGAAAGTTGTGTCCTAGGTATGTTTCTAGGTGAAAAAACTATGTTCCTAGTTTTTGCTCGAACTTGATGAAAGTGAAACATAGGTGCCTTGCACCCGTGGACCACGATTAGAGCTTGCAATCACTGCAACATCTCCCTTCATTTACAATGCCATTTCAAGTCTAATGGCTTTTGTTATGGCTGTTTGCACCCTTGCCCTCCCTAGTTTCATATCATCCAAAAACACAACCTCTACCCTCAACTCTCATTTTGCCTCTTTTGTAGCATTAGGACACAGTGTGACATCACGATGAATAATGCATGCGACATCATACTAGAGGTGATTAATTACCCCAAAAACCTTCCCACAAAAAAATAAACCATAAATTTGTAAATATAAACCTTATGTGCAAGAAACATACATTTTTCAACTAAGTATTTAAAAAAATATTCCTAAACTATAAAGTCATCCCCTTCTAGTTGACATCTCTCAGAGCACAGGATTAGCCTATTATGCGACCCTCGTAGGCTGATAGGTTGGATAGGGGGTCATGTTGGAGCTTGGCTCAGTTTCAGTTGGCAGTATTTGATCAGTTGGCTTTCGTTCGGGCTCGTTCGGACACTTTTAGCCTGCATTGCTATTTTTAGCAGTATTCAGCACTCAGCGAGGGACCCCTGCTATTTTTAGCAGTATGGATTGATCACGTGCAGAATCACTTCAGTGTTCGTCAGCTTCAGACGGTTTGTGCATCGGGTATATATCGAGAGAGATATTAATATTTAATTGATTTAATTAAATATTAATTGTGGGAGCATTATAATATAAAGTTATAATATTTTATTATAACTTAAGTGATTTCAGTGAAGGGGTCGCCCATCATCAGAAAGGGGCCATTCTTGATGAGTATATTTTATTATTAAAATTTGGCTGGAGACTATTGAAAGATTAAAATTAAAAGTTCGAATTATTTTTTAATGATTTCCTATTATTGAGGAATTCGCACTTTTCATGAGTATAAGCCATTTGCTTGGGAAGAAGAAAATTATTATTATTTGGGAATAAAAAATTGATCAAGTCTTGAGCAGAGCACAGGAGCCTAGAGTTTCAGTCTCAAAACATTGGGGAACGAGCCATCTCCAGTGAGTGCAATTCAGAGGGTGTGAAATATCATCCGATTTATTGCCAGGCAGAGGGATTTCTTCATCCAGAAGAAATTACAGAGCTTCACATTGAGTCAAAATTACAGGGTTTTGGATAGCAAGTTGTCCAGAGGGGTTTCTTACATCAAGGCGCCAACTTCCATAAGATCTGGAGATCTAGAGAATAGCCATACTCTTTATTTATTATTTGTTGCTGATCACAAGGCCGTACTGTACAGTACCAGGCCGTACCATCATTTAAAAAAGGCGAACCTTCAAGAGCAAGCAAAGCCCCTTCCATCTCTTCAGTCTATCACCATTGATAGAGGCGCCTATACATCGGGCATTGTTCTGAGACATTTGACAGGGAGAAAAGGTTATTCAGTGCTGCTGTACCAGATCAAGGGTTTTCTCATTTATGCTGCAAATACCAGGTTCTTCAATAAAAATCATTGTCTTTTATATTGCATGTTAGTGGATCTAAATTGTAATCATCTCAGAAAATTGATAAAAAAAAGACTGGCATCCCTATTAGCAATAGAATCTATAGTTTCAGATTTGATTTATTTTTATAGAATTTATTCTCTATTTCTTGCAAAATCGCTTATTGCATTTGTGCCCAAAAACTGCAAAAACAAACAAAAACACAGTCAGAATCAGAATCAGGGGGAAACAAGGGTTTCTACAGTGGTATCAGAGCTAAATCCTTCCATCCTGAGGGTTTAGCAGTCTTATGCAGCCAGAACAGATTGGGTCTCACAGGTATTACACACGCAGGCGTGCTCTGATTGATAGGCAACAGAGTTCGATTCGGCAGCCGGAAAACATGGCTGACAGGAATGACAGAGCTGACAGGGCAGAGATACCTCATAATAACAGAGATCAAGACAATGCAGAGGTTTTGCATGCACTCAGAGATTTACGTGCAGGTCAACGGCAGTCCAATGATGTATTACAGCAGTTGACAGTAGCACTTCAGAGACTGGGGACATCGAGGAGACCGTCACCACATCGTGACGATGACAGGAGTGATGCAGGTTCACGGAGAATTCCTTGGACAGCTTCACGGACAGCAGACAGGCCTACTAGGCCTACTTTCATGAGACAGGAGCCCGACGAGGCTATAGCAGGTGAAGAGCATGAGGAGTTGTTCGCTGATACGCTTATGGCAGCGAACGAGGAGTGGGAGTTGGTACCACCCGAGGTCCGAGAAAGGATTCCTTTTGACCGGTTTGTCACTCAGAGGAGAGAACACAACAGAGGTCGACAGGATTGGAGACCTAGGCACCAGAATAATGACCTAAAACATGCTACGAACCGGCTCACATTAGCGATGTTCGATGGCAGTGGCAAAGTGACAGCCCAAGCGTGGATTAGTAAGCTTGACACATTCCTTACATTGCGTCCGATGGCGGAGAGAGATGCAATCAGGTATGCGACACTACATTTGGAGGGAGTAGCTTACGACTGGTGGCACCACGGAATGGTGACGCTACAACATGATAGGATCACTTCCTATCAGGAGTTTGTTGACAGGTTGGTAGAGCGTTTTGACAGGAAGGATCCAGAATCCTACTTCAGAGACTTGGCTCAGTTGAGACAGAGTGGCAGCTTGGAGTCATATATTGGTGACTTTCAGAGGTTATCAGTTATGGTTCCGAACATCTCAGAGAGGCGATTGGTAGTGCTCTTCATGGAGGGATTGACAGAGCCATTGAGAGGCTGGATCAAAGCCTTTGATCCTCCTTCATTACAGGAAGCGATGAAGAAAGCACGGAGCATGGAGTTGGCAGCACCGTCTAGTAGATTTAACTCCAGAGGTAATTCTTCATTCAGGGATAACAAGGGCTTTAACAAAAACAGGGACAAGTCTGATTTCATCAAAGAAAAATCAGATGCTAAGAACGATTCGAAGGGTAAATCAGCAGCGCCACCTTTGGATCGTGAGGCCCTTAACGATCTACGCAGGAAGAAGCTTTGCTTCTACTGCAAAGGCCCCTACGACGCCAATCACGATTGTCCTCTAAGACCTAAGGGCAAGGCAAATCGAGTGATGTGGGCGTATTATGAGGACTCAGAATCAGAAAAATCCGAACAGCATGAGAGTTCCGAGGATTCAGAGTCAGAGGCTTCAGAGCCTAGGGCAGAGACAGAGCCAGGGCTTCAGATACAGGAGGCACGCCTATCTAGCATTCAGCAGGAGGGCTCTTTCAGGATTCGTGGAGTGTTGGCAGGACAGAGGGTCATTACCCTACTTGATACAGGAGCCACACACAATTTCATAGATGCTAGATTCGTTGAGAAACGCGGACTCATCACTGAGGAGTTCGAGGGCATTAGGGTTAAGGTGGCCGACGGATACACTTTGAGGTGTGAACGCATGATTAAGGATCTCCCTTTACGCTTGAACAATTATGAGTTCAAGGCTGATTACTACGTAGTTAACATGGGAGACATTGATTTGGTTTTGGGAATGAAGTGGCTTCATTCATTGGAGGAAGTCACTCTTCGTCTCAAGGACATGGAGATCCGTTTTGATGTTGACGGGAAGACACACATTCTAAAAGCAATTCGGGACAGCAACATCAAAACAATTTCTTTTCGTCGGATGGAGAGGCTCATGCGTCACGACATGGTAGAGTGGGCTGCCGAGTGCACATTGGCACCTATACAGGAGGGACAGCAAAAGACTGAATACCATCCCGACATACAGCAGTTGAGAATCAAGCATGATAAGGTATTCAGTGATATTCCACCAGGGAGACCTCCAGACAGGGGCATTGAGCATATTATTGAGCTTGAGGAGGGCGCTAAGCCCGTTATGATTACGCCCTATAGACATCCTAAACGGCTGAAGGATGAGATCGAGAAAACGATCAAGGAATTACTTGCTATGGGTCACATTCGGCCTAGCAAGTCACCATTTGCTTCTTCGGTTGTGTTGGTAAAGAAGAAGGATGGCACATTGCGCATGTGTATTGACTATAGAGTCCTAAATAAGAGGACGATCAAAAATAGGTATCCGATACCGCGTATTGACGAGCTTATTGATGAGCTCCATGGTGCATGTTACTTTACCAAAATTGATTTACGGTCAGGGTATCATCAGATCAGGGTCCGTGAGCAGGACATAGAGAAGACGGCTTTCCGATGTCATTGTGGGCACTTCGAGTTCGTGGTGATGCCATTTGGGCTCACTAATGCACCAGCTACATTTCAGTCCACGATGAACAGGGTTTTTCATTCATTGTTGAGGAGATTCGTATTGGTCTTCTTCGATGATATCCTTATATACAGCAGGACTTGGCAGGAGCATCTGGCTCACCTGGAGACCGTGTTGAGTATTCTTGAGAGGGAGTCCTTGTACGCCAAGGAATCCAAGTGTGACTTGGGGATGACCGAATTGCTATATTTAGGTCACATTATCAGTGCAGATGGAGTGCGGATGGATCCTGAAAAGATCCGTGCCATTATTGAATGGCCTACACCCGCAAACCTGACACAGCTGAGAGGGTTTCTAGGGTTGTGTGGGTTCTACCAGATTCGTGAATGGTTATTCACGACACGCAGCCCCTATGACAGATTTACTGAAGAAGGGTGCATTTATTTGGACTCCTGAGGCACAGGAATGTTTTGAGAAATTCAAGGAGTTGATGACTACATGCCCTGTTTTAGCACTACCCGACTTTACGAAGCCTTTTGAGCTTCAGTGCGATGCATCAGGTGAGGGCATTGGTGCGGTGCTTATGCAGGACAAGCACCCGATTGTGTATGAGAGCCGAAAGCTCAGAGGGCCAGAGAGACTTTATAGCATATATGATAAGGAGATGCTCGCAATCATGCATGCCTTAGCAAAATTTAGACAGTATCTTGTTGGCAGCAAATTTTGCATTAAAACTGACCATAACAGTTTGAGACACTTCTTAGGGCAGCGAGATCTCAATGATCGTCAGCAGAAGTGGGTCAGTAAATTGCAGGCCTATGACTTTGATATTTCGTATATCAAAGGTACACAGAACGTAGTAGCTGATGCTCTTTCACGTAGGCCATACTTGAGCTCTATGGTTCATATTACGGAGGATTGGAGGCATATGATTGTGGCAGAGTATGCCAAGGACACTTGGGCTTCCAGCATTGTTGAGGGATCGACGGTTGATACCAGGTATACACTTGTGAATGACTTGATCATTTACAAGAACAGGATTTATTTGATCCCAGATTCAGAGGTGAAGAACATAATCATGCGAGCCTTTCATGATGTACCGACTGCAGGACATCCCGGGTATTTCAAAACCTATAGACAGATACGGGAGAGATTCACATGGAAAGGACTCAAGGCAGATGTTCTTCAGTACGTGCGTGAGTGCCCTGTTTGTCAGCAGAACAAGCAGGAGAACACGTACCCGGCAGGTTTATTGCAGCCACTTCCGATTCCTGACAGGAAGTGGGAATGCCTGTCGATGGACTTTATTACGGGCTTGCCTAAAGCCCAAGGGCGAGATTGCATATATGTAGTTGTGGATCGGCTGACGAAGTATGCCCACTTCTTTCCGATTACCACTACCTACACAGCTACACAGGTGGCAGAGGTCTTCTTTCGTGAGGTATTCAGACTACATGGATTGCCTCGGAGCATTGTGAGCGACAGAGATAGTCGGTTCTTGAGTCATTTCTGGCAGGAGGTCTTCAAACTCTGTGGAACCGAGCTTACACCGAGCACCAGTTACCACCCTCAGACAGACGGGCAGACGGAGATAGTGAATAAGTGGGTGGAAGGATACCTCAGAAATTACATTTCAGGGCAGCAGAAGGCGTGGGTCAAATGGATTCATTTGTGTGAGTATTGTTACAACACGACATTCCATATGACCATTCAGATGTCACCTTTCATGGCGTTGTACGGGTATGAGGCGCCGAGTTTTCTGGATTTGCTACTGAGCGACAGTAGAGTGCCGAGTGCTGGAGACTTGTTGCAGGAGAGTCAGGATACTATGAAGGCTCTCAAAGAAAATATCGCCAAGGCACAAAATCAGCAAAAGCAGTATGCGGATCAGAAGAGAACAGAGAGGCATTTTGAGGTGGGTGACATGGTTTACCTTATGCTGCAGCCCTACCGTCAGTCCACTCTTAGGAAGAGTGGGTCAGAAAAGCTTAAGCCACGGTATTACGGTCCTTTCAGGATCCTGAGGCGAGTTGGAGAGGTGGCTTATGAGCTTGAGCTTCCGGCAGAGAGCAGGGTACACAATGTTTTTCATGTATCACGCCTCAAGAAGGCGTTGGGACACCGTGTGGTACCATCTGCAGTTCTACCTCCCTTAGATGATGAGGGAAAGTTGATTTTAGTACCTGAGTCCATCCTGGAGTACAGGGAGAGACAGTTGCGTAGGAGGACTATCAGGGAATACCTAGTGAAATGGAGAGATTTGCCTGTTGAGGATGCTACATGGGAGAGCGAGGATATTCTGCAGCATCCGGAGTTGAGATTGCTTGAGGACAAGCAATTTCAGGAGGGGTGGACTGTCATGTCCCCTTCTAGTTGACATCTCTCAGAGCACAGGATTAGCCTATTATGCGACCCTCGTAGGCTGATAGGTTGGATAGGGGGTCATGTTGGAGCTTGGCTCAGTTTCAGTTGGCAGTATTTGATCAGTTGGCTTTCGTTCGGGCTCGTTCGGACACTTTTAGCCTGCATTGCTATTTTTAGCAGTATTCAGCACTCAGCGAGGGACCCCTGCTATTTTTAGCAGTATGGATTGATCACGTGCAGAATCACTTCAGTGTTCGTCAGCTTCAGACGGTTTGTGCATCGGGTATATATCGAGAGAGATATTAATATTTAATTGATTTAATTAAATATTAATGGTGGGAGCATTATAATATAAAGTTATAATATTTTATTATAACTTAAGTGATTTCAGTGAAGGGGTCGCCCATCATCAGAAAGGGGCCATTCTTGATGAGTATATTTTATTATTAAAATTTGGCTGGAGACTATTGAAAGATTAAAATTAAAAGTTCGAATTATTTTTTAATGATTTCCTATTATTGAGGAATTCGCACTTTTCATGAGTATAAGCCATTTGCTTGGGAAGAAGAAAAGCATTATTTTTTGGGAATAAAAAATTGATCAAGTCTTGAGCAGAGCACAGGAGCCTAGAGTTTCAGTCTCAAAACATTGGGGAACGAGCCATCTCCAGTGAGTGTGATTCAGAGGGTGTGAAATATCATCCGATTTATTGCCAGGCAGAGGGATTTCTTCATCCAGAAGAAATTACAGAGCTTCACATTGAGTCAAAATTACAGGGTTTTGGATAGCAAGTTGTCCAGAGAGGTTTCTTACATCAAGGCGCCAACTTCCATAAGATCTGGAGATCTAGAGAATAGCCGTACTCTTATTTATTATTTGTTGCTGATCACAAGGCCGTACTGTACAGTACCAGGCCGTACCATCATTTAAAAAAAGTGAACCTTCAAGAGCAAGCAAAGCCCTTCCATCTCTTCAGTCTATCACCATTGATAGAGGCGCCTATACATCGGGCATTGTTCTGAGACATCTGACAGAGGGAAAAAAGGTCATTCATTGCTGCTGTACCAGATCAAGGGTTTTCTCATTTATGCTGCAAATACCAGGTTCTTCAATAAAAATCATTGTCTTTTATATTGCATGTTAGTGGATCTAAATTGTAATCATCTCAGAAAATTGATAAAAAAAACAGACTGGCATCCCTATTAGCAATAGAATATATTGTTTCAGATTTGATTTACTTTTATAGAATTTATTCTCTATTTCTTACAAAATCGCATTATTGCATTTGTGCCAAAAAATTGCAAAAAACAAACAAAAACACAGTCAGAAGTGTAGGTGTGGTGGCTTTTAAAGAGCCGAAACCCACATATTTTCAACATATTTTACCATCAAAGCCACATTTTCACTATTCACCATATTTTTTGAGTATTGGTACATAGTGCAGCGCACATCACACCATTGGGGGTTAAGTAACATCACTCTAGCTCAAATCCAACTAACCTCATTTTAGGTCAAAAGCATGAAGACATAAACAAGTATAGAAGCATCATCACAAAGATCTAGATACAAATTCCAGGTCCAAAGACACAAGTGAAGCAGGTGCCAGAGTCAAATTGCAGG
This sequence comes from Taxus chinensis, assembly GCA_019776745.2. Lineage (NCBI taxonomy): Eukaryota > Viridiplantae > Streptophyta > Pinopsida > Cupressales > Taxaceae > Taxus > Taxus chinensis. The sequence goes on along the minus strand of JAHRHJ020003252.1, from coordinate 103,209 downwards.
TCAAAGCCTTAGAGAACACAATTGTAGATTCTTGGACAGGTTACCAAACAAACCTGTTCAGCACTCAGTTCCAGATCCCAAGGTTTTGCAAACAGCTTGACAATACTCTGCATAGCTCTCTCAACCAATTTCAGCTCATTGTCACATATTTTAAGCCTAAAAGAACAGTGACTTCTTTTGAAACCCTAATCCTAATTGTACTTTCACTTTCATATCCCTTGCATATTGTGCAATATATAATATCCTTACATAATTTAGGATTGTCCGATTTGTATCTTGTTGTTCTGATTATAATATATGCTCAATAATATCTAATTAGGAACAATAAATACTAGTTTTGATATTATGAACCCAGTTTTATCATATGTTGAATTACAGGAACCCAGTTTATCATGGTTGATGATTCTACATTACGAGCAACACCGTGTACAACTATACTTCCTTTTTCTATGTGATGGACAAGATGACAATGGCAGCTCTGGTTATACAGCTGAATTTTTAATTTGGTAAATGTGAACTAAACTGACCATCCTTTTGATTTCCTGATCTTGTGTGTGTCACTTTTTTGGAAATGAAAAGAGGCTGTATTCTATGTAAAGGTAAAGGTGGTTTTTTGAGGTCATAATCACACCAAATGCCAATTTGGTAAATGAGACCTTCCTTGTGGAAAACCACAAGGGGATTTCTTTCCAATTACCCGTACCCTCATTGGGTTTTGACCCTTTAGCCAAAACGAAAGTGAATACATGTCGCACCATAGCCATTTAGTTTCCATTGTTTATGAATGGAATAACTAAACCATTGAAAGAGCTATATATTCAGCAACAAAAAAATATTTAAAGCAACATCACGTCACACAGAAAAATATTGAATTACTTTTAAGAAACTAAAATAAAGCATTAGGCTAGGGTCACAATCATTGAATTTATGAAACATTTGTTAGATCGAAAATATATCCTAGAATCCATTGGACAGAGAAATGCATGGGTAAATATCTTATACGCAAACATCTAACAAGGTACAAAATAGATCCATTACTGAAAATTTTATAAAAAAGATAATATAACCAATATCTGAAATGGTCTTAGCAAAAATATGTTAAGAAAAATACTCTTTAGCATTTGACAAATGACAGAAGACAAAGTCAAGAATATTGTCAAAATATTCCACATGATAGAATAGAATGCAAACCAATCACTCAATTAATGATTTTGAAAATTACTTGATAATATCTTCATATTATCTACAGACACATTCTAGGGCGCATGTCCCCAGCATCTCCTAATGCCCTAGACTCTTGTAAACAATAATGTCCCCAACAAACCATACACAACGTTTCAGGGCATTCTGAGCATGGCCGAGGGATGTAGTAAACAACCTAGGTATGTCAAGACATCTACAATATAACAGAAATTGTTCCCTTGTCTATTTTTCAGCCACAGAAAAAAAAAGATTACAGAAACATGACACAACAATCAAACAATTACTTTCATATAGTTAAAAAACTGCAAATATTATGTTTGGCCAACTTCTGCAGATTACAAATAAAAAAATTATCTCATCAAAATACAAGATTTATATTCATACCTATGGATAAGAAATTGTCATATTTGTAATTAGAGAATAACATTGAAATGTGAAAGGAACTTTTTCCTCATGGATTGCTGTCTTAAATATTTTGGGTGAATGTCATGACATATGCATATGGGTATAATTATTCTGATATTATCAGAACCTCTGTTAGAACCAATAAAATCTGGCTTCCATAGCATTTTACTCCAATACCAATGAGAAAAATAATAACTTGTGCTTTTTATGGTGCACATATAATTCAAACAATATTGCTTACTCATTAATCATATATACATAGCAACTGCATACAATCACTTAATCTTTAATATTCTAATCTTGTAGAGGGATTCCTCTATTATTTGTGTGCGAACTCTGAACCTTTTTCTTGGAGCTTTGGTTGAACCTCTAACTCTCATGAAACTCATCCTCTGGAAAGCATAGCAATTCCTACATATATAGCAATAGCATAGTGACAAGTAAGGGAAAATTATTATCTTACATCTCTGCCATTTTCTATGAAAAGCATGAATATATTTTAAAGTTTTCGTATTGATATGAATAAAAGGAAAATGCCTGACAAACGTCGCGTTCAAAAATTAACAGAAGAAGAAGAAAAAAACATAATGGTGAAATCTCATAAACTGGCCATCATATCACATAGCCAATGACTATATCCAAGAGATTAGGTGCAGGCCTACCAACTTCAAGATTGGTTAATAATGCAAGCTATCTGATAAAGCCTGTTGTCCTTGACACGGAGCATCCATGTGATATCTCCATAATTGAGGAATTTCCTTACAGCCTGGTTCAGGAATTCCGCATACACAATGTTAATATGGAGCAGAGATTGCCAGCTCTAGCCGGGAAACTCAGACATGACTACTTTCACTTCTGCAGATTACAAATCTTTTCAACAGTTTCCAGATACTGTCTTTCTTTTCTGTACAGATCTCAAGCTATTAATGATAATACTTCACCTTCTATATCTACAGCCTTTGGTTTGGTGAGTCGTTTTGTTTATCTCTTGCTCCTGGGGTTTAAATTATGCCCTCTTATGCTATTGAGTCTGAAAAATTGTTAGCAAAAGACACTAAGCAAATTGGAAAATCAGCTCACTGATGTATTTTGCATCGCCTCTTTCCACCTATGAGTAAAATTATAGATTTTCCTCGAAGAAACCTAAAGGCTAGCTACTTCCTAGTATTTTTCAGCCATATTTTATGTTAGTATGATATAATCCATTAACATATACATAAAACGAAGATCTCATTGACAAAAAATAGAAATTTTTTTAACAAGAAAGGATCTGAGCAGTTTAATTATGTGCAATGACAGTTGCGAAAAACTTTTACAACACACGAGGTTAATATGGCTTAAGTATACAACGTATTGTCTATAACAGTCCACAAACATGAGCATTTTGGGCAAACAAAAGTTCTTAATGACAATAAAATATAGCTTTATACATCACCTGCACAGTAAGCAACAAGCTTCGGTTTACAAGCAGCAAATCCCCCACCAAAATGCTGGAATTCCAACAAAGGACAAAATATTTATTCTTCTACAAAGGATTTTTTTATTCGATTAAAATAATACAACTTAATAGACATTACAGTGCAATATATTTAAAAAGTGCATACCACCATTAGAAAAAATATCTCATGATATTTGGTTTTTCATTGCAACTAACTAAATAGACAATAAAAACCACAACACTTCTTTTCATAGACAACGGCACTTCTCAGAATAAACTTTAGAAATGACTGAAAATTTCATAAGACGCGTGACTATCATAATGCCCCACAAAAAAAACTCACAAATACAGTAAAAACAGTCCAATTTTATTTTTTATTAATAAGCTTCACACAGGAGCACTTCAACAATCACTTAAACAAAAGAAACAATAGATTTACCTTGCACATCTATTATTATCTAGAAATTGGTTTGACAACTACGACAAGCTTAGTCTAACACTAGCAATTACGAAGCGAGGCATAGCACCTTTATGCTGACACAACCAAGAGTCCTTCACAACCCAAATGACTATGCCCAAACTAAAGCCTAGAAAAAAAAAAATAACTAGCTCTACTTATAAGAGTGAGAGTAGGATAACCAGGCAATCACGCTCAAGGCATTTGCGCGAATAACATATATCTTGCAAGGCGCCCAACGCTCTCCAAAGCAGCAACAAAAAACACCTAAGGGAGCACTTAACAAGAGTATGACGTAACTTCCAAACTCACATGGAGTGCAGCACAAAGACAGTTCACAGGGCTAGGTGACATATCTACTATTTGCTAAACCACTTCATAAGGTGCCATTACAAAGGGGAACCTATCATACAAACCTCGAGCAACACACTTGAACATTCCCTGGCTTATATGAAGGGTTAAAGATTCTGATCTTTGAGTAGGAGGATGTACCTCGTGATAACAAGGGTGAATGAAAACTAAAAACTTAGGCAAAGGGTGGAATGAGATACCGATCCAGATAGGTTGGCTGACATGACCAGACTAACTAATGCGAGGATGAAACCCAAACCAACATCTATGTCTATGAAGATTGAAAAAAAAAGAGGGTTTCATATCTAAATCCCACTAGAGGTTGCCACTGCTTTACCCATCATACAAGTGCGGTTAGATTAAATTATAGTGTCTGAAACCCAAGAATTATTCCAATTTCATCTGGAGGAAACACATTGCATGATACTAATCCCATACAACTCGCATAAAGTTTACTTAGTCGGCCTAATCAACATGGACAGAACCCTCGGACTGGACAAACCCATAAAAATAACTCACAAATTGAATGTACTAAAATATAAATAAACAAATTGAATGTAATGCCACTGTTTTCAGCTATAGAAGTGTAGATTAATTCGAATGCAAGTCACTACTGTTTCCAGCTGTAATAAATTCAACAAATTAAATGTAATACCAGGATTAATTCAAACACAAGTCACTACTATTTCCAGCTGTAATAAAATAAGCAAATTGAATGTAATACTAACTTTTTCAGCTCTAGAAGAGTATATTAACTCAAATGCAAGTCACTACTATTTCCAGCTGTAATATAATAAACAAATTGAATGTAATACCGATGTTTCCAGTGGTAGAAGAGTAGATTAATTTGAATACAAGTTACTGCTATTTCCAGTTGTAGTCATGCTGTCAAGCAACTACCATGCATTCCAAAAAATGTAGACATTCCATCAACTAGTTGATATGATTTCTAGGCATGTAGGCTATTTATCTACCAAATACACATTTCATTAAACAATTACTGTGTATTCTAAACATGTAATTAATTTTCCAAGAATACTGACATTTTGTCAAACAGTTACCATGCATTCTAGGCATGTCGGCTATTTACCCACCACATGCACATTTCATCAAACAATTTCCATCCATGCCAAGCAAACAAAGATTAAAGCAATTTTATATACACGAAGAACAACCGAGGTCTGATTTAATCCTCAATTAAAAAGCTAAAGCAGGGTTACTAAGCAATTAACTGATCTTAAGAAAATCTAAGCACAAAGAGAGATGTCATACAGTCGATATTTCAGCTAATGACAACCAATTATCATTGTTCTAATTCTGGCACCACATTCAACCAATAACAAAGCAAAAGTACAGATTTAAGGCAAAAAACAGAGATTTATTTATTATTAATGCTATTCTATTTCTAGACACCATGGTATACCTGTAACAACTGTTAAAAAGCCAAGAAAAGCTGATTTATAACGTCAAGGTAGAGGTAAAGGAGGTGAGCAATCCAAACAAGAAAGTGGTTGCCATCTACAGTTGTTCACCACCTTTTTTTCATTTAGTTATGGATGCCAAGAGCGCATACCATAATAAATTGCAAATTAACTCTATCCACAACCCCCTTCCCTTTCATTCTCTCTTATATTTGTTTTTTTAGTGAAACAAGAGAAAACCGGTAGTGGAATATAATTTTGTATCCACAACACAAACCCCATATTCAGATTCCTAAACAAAGACAGACCAAGGAAAACCAATGTTGTAATTTTAAAAAAATCCCAGTTCATATGCATTTTCTAAACTCGAGGTTTGTAACAACAGTTTACAAACATGCTAAAGAAAGATTCCAGGAAGACAAGTGAGTGAGAAGAGATCCCATGCCTGCTTGGAGCCATAAAAATTCCTTATTGGCGTCCTTAGCTGCTATTGGCGTCCTTTGTCAGCTATGGCATCATCCTCTCTATTTCTACCTGCTGCTCTATTTGTGGCACCTCCAAGCCCAGTGCCTACATCTCCACCCTATTGCTCCTCCTCCATGGTGCTAGGGTTTTGAAACCCTCCTCTCACCTCCAACCCTTCTCTTCTCTTCTATCATCTCTTTTGCTTCTCATACCCATTCGATTTGCCCTAATGGGCTCTATTTTTATTTATTTATTGCTTTCTCATTCCGACTTGTCATTGGCAGCCAGATGTTCTTTCTCTTCATAGAAAACTTGTCCTTCGCTTGCTTTTAGACATTAACAAGATTCTTTATTTATTTATTGTTATTTTTATTTTCATTTTTCACAAGTATGTGTGATGGTAGAAGGGGTGTCATATATTTAAACCTAGTCTAAAAGTGAATTCCATATGACCGTATTCAAGTACATAGACTACTAATGAACAATTCCTTTGAATTGCTAACAATGATCATACTTGTTGGCTAGATTTTCTGCATAGCATAAAACCTAGGCAGTCATGAGATAAATCTCCCTCATTTACCGGGGAGGCTCCCGTGTCAAATTTGTCAATTAAAATATCCTATGCTAGTATCTATATGGGGTTTTACTTTAATAGTTCAGCTCATGAACCATAGTTGTACAGTTCTGCAGCAAATAAACAATTGTTAAGAAAGGAAGTATTTATAGAAGAAGGGAATTATAAAAACATAGCGAAAGAAATGGGGAAGATGTGCATCCCAATCAATAGATAACAGAGTTGATTGCATGCACGTAGAAAAAACCAATAGATATCAACACAGAATTATAAGCAAAGGTAGCTCTAGATCTAAATCTAAAATAACACAGTTTATTTAAAAGATCTAAAGATATAAAAGCTAGGAACACAATACACCATGACACAAAGTTCTCCGGAAATCTGCTCCTGTATATTCCTTTGCTTCAAGTGGCTCTCAGGGGTTTCAGCATAAAGTCTGGAAACACAAGAATGCTACTTATAAATTCTGCTCCTTTTACCCGTAGGTTCTTCCTCTACTTATAGCATGTAGATGAGAAATTACAAACAGGAAGCTTTTTAGTGAATTGACACATGTGGAAGTCAGATAGGAAACAACTGGCAATCTCCCTCCTAGAATTCCTCTTTGCATGACATGCATCAGGAGTTCAAGCCAAAATTGCGCACATCTGTCACTTAACTCAAGGAATCTTTCCAAATGACTCAAAGTAATGGTTTTTTAAAGCAATCACTTAAGTTTTATAATTTAATTGATCACGCAATTACTTTGTCAGAGAAAGTAAGAGGAAGAAGAAGAAAGAGGAAAAGAAATTAGAAGAAAGCTACAACACACTTCCAGTCTTATTCTTTTTCCATTTTCTGCATGTGGCTGATTCTTTTGCCTTCGATTCTCACCAAACTAGATCTGGAAGCAATTGGATTTGGAAACTTGTTTACGGGTGTTGCCTTTGCCCTGTCTTCCCTTTCATCCTTGAAGCTTTTTTCAGTTCTTCTACAGTACATGCATCAGTGAAATGTTGGCCGTAGACAACTCATCATTTTTATTTTTAATTGCATATGAGCAATTAAAAATTATGAAATCACTCCGGGTGAATGTAAATTCAATAAAGGCTTCAACTGGAAGATTGGGAGCACATGCATAAGATCCTGGGAGGAACTCTCCATGCACTGACTTTTACATGGGCTGCATTAGAAACAAGAGGATGAATTTTTGCCAGAAACCTTTGCAATTATGAGATCTAGATCCGGATTTAGATCTACATCTGCATCTACATCTACATCTAGATATGGATCTGGATCTGGATATGCATCTGGAAGCTATGCACATTCCATGATGAATTCTGGCAACTGAGTTGTGAAGGGGAAGGCTGAAGCTCGAATGATTCCGATGATTTTGATTGCACGCATGAGAGAAGTCTTTCCCACTCTGGATCTGTCAATCAATTCAGAAAAAGGTTCTGGGCCTAGATCTGTATCTCCAATTTTTACAAATTTAGAAGTGATGCATGACTCCACTATGCTTTCTTTTTCATCCCTATTTGCCATGGCTTTGTCTATCTTTGTCTGAACAATTCTTTTTCTTCTTATTCAGCCGAAATTCTTCAAAACTGGTGCAGATCTAGATAATTCTTCAAATTCAAAGGATATGTTCAATGTATTGGACATTGATTTAAAGCTCCCTTTCTCTTATAAAAGCACCTGTGATGAATTCCTGCAATTAATTCAGACAAAGATGGCAACCTGAACATGAATAGTGGATTTTAATCATAAAAATCTGCATATATCAAGCCTGCTGCCCCAAAATTTGATGCTTTATTTGCATGCAAAGCAAGCATGAATTTTACCAACTTCACCTGAGCACCTGTATCACTTATGCAAACAATTATCCAGACACAAATCAACCTCCTTCAACCTATGCGCCAAAATTGGAAGCTTTTAGCATTAATTACACCTTCTTTTGAGCAAAAATCCTCTCCAAATGGGGCGCACTTTTCGTCTGGGCTGCACTTCTCTGCCTTTGAATTAATTAATTCATCCTTATGGCAGCCCCTGCTTATATAATCCTCATAATTCTATAATTAATTAATGTCTTTCCTATTCCTGGCAATTAATTAATTAATTAATAAGCTTTCACTCTTCAAATGGGGCGCCTATTTTGTGCATGCTCATGGCTGCCATTAAATAAATTAAATTTATTTAATTTTAGACTTCGCTTCCATTCCACTCAAACTTCACAATGTGCTTTGACCTTAGCCACTGAAAACAGGAATTAATTAAAACATTTAATACTTAAAAAAATATTATTTCTCTCCCAAATGGGGTGCACTTTTTGACATGAAGGGGCTCCATTAAATAAATAATATTTATTTAATTTCAAAATTGTCTATTTTCAACCTCCCTTTTGTCCACTTTACCTCTGTTGACTTTTCCACAAGCCTGGGCACAAAAATTGGGTGAATAAATATTAATAAATATTTATTTAATGCATTATTATTCACCCAAGGTGGGTCGCACTTTTTGGCAAGGGTGAATTCTATTTTTAAAAGCCAATTAACAATGGGATTATTCACCCTGCATCGCAGCTCTAAAAATCCCATGATTCACTTAAGCTGTTTGACTTTCATAATGGGATTATTTACCCTACAAGGCAGGTAATAAAACCTCATTCACGCCTTAAGTGATTTTTCTTTTATTTCACAATGAGAATTTTTACCATGCAAGGCAGGTAAGAAATTCCCGCATGTCTGCTGCCTCTAATTTTCTCATTGTGACTTAAATGACGTTGCTTCCATGGGAAACAAGTACCCTGCTAGGCAGGAACAAAATTCCCACTGCCTGCTGCTTCCAAAAATCCCATGATTCACTTCAACCCCTCTTTTTCCAAAAATGCGGCCAGCCCAGAAGAAGCTTTTTGGTGCACGACTTCGTTTTTTCCAAGAGAACCAGACCTCCGATGGCGAATTCCTTCTGACACAACGTGCATAGGTGATCTCCAGATACTCCAGGCAAGAATCAGGGCCGAACTGACAAAGGAATTGATCTAGAGAAATTTCACAAAAAATGAAATGGGAAAACACCAAAAACACAAAATGTTGCCAGAAGTCACAAATAAAGTCCAAGATTCATTCCTGGTTAAAACCCTACTGGTATATGGGAATATTGATATGTACGATCACAACAGAGTTAAACCGGAGCACAAATTGCCTCAAACGGGGCTCAAAATAATTAAATACAAATTTCCCGCAGGCAAACCCTAGCGACAGAATATAACAATTTTGAGCATCTGGGTATTTGGCAAAAATGGCTAATATGGCTCCTTGGGAATATCTTGACACAATACAAGAACTTTCTGGCAATAGAAACACAAAACGACCCATTATTTTAAAATTACGAAATTTTTTTTACATAGGGTAGTCTCAGATTTTAGGATGAAATCTGGGGACACCAATATGTTCTTCCCAAAAAAATTCATCATTTCTCCCACCAAAGCTTGAGTAGTAACCACATCCTGGGCATTCAATTCAATTCCAACATTAATGTAGGCATGGAGCCATACCCTGATAGAATCATAATGAAAAAATTTTTACCAGTTAGTACAATAAATCAGTTTGGTACAATGTTCCAACATTAGGGTCCATTCTCTCCATACTGGCTGTGACCATCTCCAATAAGCTTCCCCTCGCCATTGTCAGGCTGGCATGAGCAGTCATGAACAATATGTGAACCTACATCTTTCGATGGGGTTTCATCTCCTCTTTCATCTTCCTCTTACAGTCGAAGGAACCTGCGACACATAAAAGGTTACAGACTCGCTTCTTTTAGATACTCAGTGAAAGCTTTTGACATCTATTGATTTGATGGAAATTAACATTGCGATTTGTCTCTACGAATCATTTCCCACAAACTGATCACGTGGGATTCGGCTCTTGTTTGTCTTTTAAGATTGTTTCTAGCAAACCTGTTCTCACAATCTGATACTTGCATCTGTGTCGCCATAAGAGCTGATATGGGATGGTTGAGATTGACTGCTAATTATCTTTTGATCCGTTCCATGACTTGCGTTTGATTGATGGGTGCAAAATTTTCATGGCATTTCAAAGACCATGCATCTTGATGGTCTCGATCATTTTCTATGAAGTACTGCGTTATGGAAGGAAATGTCACTATTTACTATTATCCTTGAACCTACCGACTGATTATTTTCTTGAATTTTTAGCAATCCGGGTTGTTGAGGTATGGTCTACGTTTGTCATACTCACCAGGAAATTGAGTCCTAAGCATTATAAAAATATCTTCTAGAAAGCATGAGCCCCAATTTCAAACTACTTATGGGAGCCTTCAATACCAGACATGATCTATTCTCCTTGACAATGATGAAGAGCCTTGGGCCATATGAGAAATGCAATTGCTCTGAGGGCAAGCTTAAATACCGATTTCTATGTTAGGGACATCTGCTTCCAAGCTGTAATATCCCTTTTTTTGAACTAGTTCGTTTTAGAAGACTTCTTGCTCATTCCACTTCTTGTGGGTTAGAAAAATGTGAGCAGGGGAAGTATTTGTTGATGTTTTTTAGTCCTTTTCAGTGAGTATTTACATTTTCCTTTTAGTGTTTTCCCTTGTTGAGGTAGGTTGGTTCGGTCTGGAGGAGATTAAAAGGCAAGTTAAAAGATAAAAGCAAACTTCTTTATGGGGGTCGGTCATGTGGGAAACTCCCTCCTTGGTTTTGGCACCACCTAAAGGGTATTAAAGGTATTAAAGAGGGTTCACTTAGGACTCATTTTGGGAATGCATCTTCTTTTGGCATAAAATTATACTTTACTTGGTTTTGGGGCTGGTTGCTCAAATGCCTTCCACTAAAGGGCGAAAAAGCCTTTCGTGTGCCTTCACAAGGAAGATGAAACCATTCCTTGTTCAAAGTTGAAGAACGAAAACTCTTAAATTAAGTGGTTCCAAGGGCTTCAAAAATTAGGTGGATAGTGCATAGTTTGTATCAAGGGTTTGAAGTCCTAAGATTTTTTCAAGGTCTTCAACATCAACTTTGCACCCTCTCCTAGGGTGAGTGACCCACCTCGAAGAAGTGGTTTGAGTGGTCATCTAGGGCACAACTTGGCACTTGGTGTTCAGCCATCATTACATATCTCCTCGTAATTTATAAGGCAGTCGGATTTCCCACTTCATTGTATATCATTTCTAGGGTTTGGAAATCATTCATTTCCAGCCATTAATGTAAGTTGCATACCTCTGCTTGTCATTTATTTAATTTCCAAGTGGGTTTAGAGGTTGATTTCTTGGTTGATAATTGTTCTAAAATAATCCTGAAGACATGCTTTGGATGATTTGAATGGTGATATTTTGATGAATTATTGATTTCCTTGTTGGTGTTCTAAAACTCAGATTGTTGTTCACTTTTGTTCTATTTTTTAGTTGGCTGATATAAAAATCAGAATATTTTCAGTTTGGGTTTGTGCTATTTCATTGTTTTTCAATTCAGCCCTAGAAAAGGACATTACACCAACTTCCTAGTGCTTGGCTTGCTAATGATGCACAACACATACACTCTCATAAATTTAGAAATATCTCTTGCATTTTAAGACAATAGACATAGCTTCTCAAATTTGGTAGTCTATCCCACTCCAAAGTGTCCCATTACTTTGGAAGTGTGTTGATGCAGTCACGGTCAAGGTTCTCAATGAGGAGATCCTTAGACCATGCAGCCTAAAGATTTTCAGAGATGACCTTGCAAATACAAAGATCACTATGCAACTTGAAAGAAACAATAAGCTCCTTAGATTAAACAATGAGGAAAATTACATGACCAAGGCGTAACACATTACAATCGATGTTATAGCCTTACAATGAAGACACTGCATACAATCCACAATGAGACGTGATCCTAGGACTTAATCCTAACTAAACTTGTGACTTGCAAGACTTTGGTGAACTAGACTCGGCTCCTCTCAATGGAGCTTTCACACAATTCACCCTATGCTACTTGGCTTTGCTTTCTTCTCATGATCTTTGCTCCTATTTATAGTAATTTCCAGGCCAAAGTAAAGATTCCTTTCCCGATAAAAATACCTTTATAAAAATGCCCTTCACTTTGCCAAATCTTCATCGGATGGGTTGAACCAAATTACAAGTAGTCACTCATGGGGTTGTTACATCCGATTGAGATGCTTCCAATTGCTAGGTAATTTGGTTAGTGATAGAAATGGATAGTAAAACTCGTGTCCCAAGTCACAACTTGTTTGATCGTGGATGCCATGCGCACGAATACGCAGATGCACATAGGCAGCGCACAAGCTCATCAATGTACATGTTGCACAGAGTTCATTGCAAATGGTCCTTCTTGTAGAGTCTTAGTCCCCAAAACTCAACTCATTTGGCTACGTAACACTTCAACCACTTCACGCCTTGCCATTCCTTATTCCAAGGTAACACACTGCACATAGTTGTGTAAGAGTCAAGTACAAGCCTACACAAGATTGTGTAAGCTTATTCTATCTACTCTAATTATTTTGGTTGATGCAAGATAGCTTCTGAACCCGGATGCTCCTACATTATACAAACCAAGTAAGTAGAAACATGAGCCCTAGATCATCCGTGTTTTGTGAGGTCTTCAATGAGTCAACCAAATATAGCAATTTCAGTTGCATTTGGCCAAGTTGCATCCTAAACTTCTTTGCCTTTTTGTTTCCGCAAATACTGTTTGTATTTTTTTTTTGTGTTGTCTTTCCCATGCGTGAATCAAGTATCTCTTCAATTTATTCGTGCACTTGCTTTGGTAGGTGTTTAGTAGCTAGTGCCTCCAATCTACTTTGGTGCCGACAGCTTCATAACTTGTTTTCCCCTCATAGTAAGGGTATAAGTCCACAACATTGAAGGTACGTGAAATATTTATCCCATTTGGCAACTCTATCTCATATGCATTTGGTGCAACTGTAAACTTCCACAAGACTTTGCATTGTCCAATCTTCTTTCACGTCAGTTTATCATATGTTCCTTTTGCAAACCTTTCTTTGTGCAAGTGCACTAAGACTGTGTCTCTCACTTCAAATACGTGTTCTCTTCTTACAAATCTGTGTGTTGTTTGTATTGCATGTCATTGCACATTAATCCTATGACTGCATGTGCACTTATTGGTGCACATCCTTCATGTATCGTGCAAAGTCTTTTACTTTTGCATCACAAAAAGTTTGTGACATCTCTTGCACTTAGTCCATAAACTATCTACAAAGGTGCCTTCCTAGTACTCTTGTTCATAGTTATTGTATGCAAACTCCGTCTTGCGCAAGGATTGAATCCCATGTCCTCGCCTTGCTCTCTCAAACTAAACATCTCAACAAGTTGCCAAGGCTTTTCGATTGGACAACCTCCATACTATGGCCATCCATTTGTAGATGATATGCACATAAAACTGAATTACAACTTGGTGTTCAATTTCTTCCACACATGTGCGCCAAAAATGTCCCACAATTTGGTGTCCCTGTCAAACACAATGTTGCGGGACAATCCATGCAATCTCACAACTTACATGAAAAGCATGTTAGCTACATGAGTAGCATCATTAATCTTCCTACAACCAATAAACAAGCCATCTTAGAAAATCCATCTACCAACTACAACAAAGATAGAATCGTGACCCTTTTGCCTTCTAGGCAAACCCTACAACAAAATCCATAGTCTCAGTTGTTCCCACAGTTTCTCAACGTGGTGGAAGTTGATATAACCTTGTGTTTCTGGCTCTTTCCTTTGCCAATTGGCAAATTCTGCATCCATGTACGTACTTAAGCACATTTCTAGCTGTGTGCAGCGAAAAATACCTTTCACTTAGTTGCACCAAGGTCTTATCAATACCAAAGTGACCAACTAATCTTCTGTTATGCTTCTTTTGGGTCAAATTGTCACATATTGACCCATAACGTACGCATTGTTGTGTGCCTTTAAACAACACCCCTTCCTGCAAGTAGTCATCTAACCAAGGCATGCGCTCGTCACTAACTAGTTCAGTGAATGCTCTCCATGCCTCTTTGAAATCCTCATCTTCTACATAGAGTTCATTCACAATCAACCTTATTTTGCTGCTCTGTGACTTTTTCTTCATCTTCTGAAAGCCATATTTTGCATTCGTTGTTCATGCAAACTATTTCTTATTTCCTCGCATCACTTCTTTGATCAGTGCACAAATCTTGTTAAAGTCTTGTATCAACTTCTGATGGAAGCTAGCCAAACCATGTAACTTCTACGCTTCAAATGTGATCGTGGGTGATGCCCATTCAACTATAGCTCACACCTTCTCTGGATCCATCTTCAGCTTGCTTGAGATATCACAAATCACAAGTATATCAATTCCCTCTTCATGAAATTGCATTTCTTCGAGTTTATCTAGTGATACCCACTCTTAAAATCAATCTTAATGAAGTACTGCATTCCACTTAAACAATCCATCAAATTGTAAGGCCCAATTTTCTCTAAGCCTATTTTGCCCTCATATTATTATATTAACCCTCTTAATAACACATTGTATTGGTTTAGAAGTCATTTTGCTATTTGAATAACTAGGGTATTGTTATTGCAAATGTTGATCACTTATAGAGATAATTGAATTAGCATAATTCCTATCTATTGATGTTTCAAAAGAATATTATTTTGACTTGGATTCTTCGCCTGACTAGTATTGTCACCTTATGATGTTGAAATTCATCTTACATATTTGCATGCCATCGTGTGATGCAAACTTATTATTTTAAGATTATGTTATTTGTTGCTTTGGCTATCATAGGTTAGAGCATTTTTATGTGTGCAATGCATGTGTAGGTGAAAATAAGACCAAGTGAAGAACTTGAACTACACAGAGCATCAAATGATCAATGTGTTTCCTATATTGACCTCGTTGTCTTATCCCTCTTTGTTCAACCAATATAATGGACCATAACTAGAAAAATGTGATGTTTTAAACTAATATTTTTAAACCACAACCTTTTTGAATACTTGACCCTTGAGCCTCTAGGAAATATATAAAGTCAAGTTGGAGGAAATGTGATTCATACATATGGAAACAACTTGCATAACTCGAAATAGGGGTGGATTCCGCATTAAATGAAGTCTTTAAGCAAAATTTGACCTTTTATGATGTTTAAATGAGTTTAGGACCTTAAGGTATGGATTGAGTAGGATATTTTGGAGTTTAGAGACTTTTTGGCACTAAAAACCACACATTTATGATATGATTGGTAAGTGCATTGAATATGGAATCAAGATAAGATATGGTGGTTGAATAAAGTGGCATAATTTCCCATGTGGGAGTAGATAACATTTATTTAAACATTGATATTTTTTTTGCCATGTGTTTTATACACATGGGGACGAGTATTCCATTCTTATTTTTTGTAAAAATGAGAAGAATGTTATAAATAAGAGATCCTCTCACTAGTTTTGGGGGGTCTAGACAACTAGTTTGCTTGCTCTGTATTCAAGGTTTGCACTTACAACAATACTTTACTAATTTTCCTAGAGTTTGAAAGGTAACTTGAAGAGGAATAATAATGTGTATCAATAGGAAGAGATGAGCTTAAAGAGGAGCAATGATAGCTTGTAACGATAGGAGCAGCTGAGGTATTATACTCTTATGAAATGCCCATATTCTTGGTTACTTCTTTTATACGTCTTTCATACTCTCAGGTAAATGAGATTATGGAAATTAATAGTTAAAAGAAAAGTCACCAATATGATCACAATTTCCTTATTTTGTAGAAAAATGAGTTTAGGCCTTTTGGCTATATTTTTGTATCTCCTTGATAATGTTTTTGAGCTATGAAACCCTTAGGAGATAGTTTTGTGGTGTTTTATGTTAATTAAAAATGTGATTCTTCCACTAGGGAGTTAGGAGATCCATATGTGTTGAATTCAACCTATTTTATGGGTTTTGACATCCCCTTGTTTATCCCCTAAACCCTTATTTTTTATCACAAGATGCACGGGTTGGGAGTTCATGGCTCGTGGGGTCACAGGGTCTCCTGCTTTGTGACTCAAGTTGGGAGGAGAGTACCTCTTTGCTTTGGTATTGTGGCTCATTTTGGAGTTAAATTTGGAGCATGGAACAAAGTGTTTGAAATTTATATGGAATGAAAATAAAATCTTACATATCAATTTAATTGTATAAATGTTGTGAATATGTAATTGTATACAATAGTTAGTTGTGAATATGTAATTGTATACAATAAAAAAGACCATTAGTTTATTAAAATATAGAGAAATAAATTTTATCTCTATTTGGTTCTAAATAACTTGTACAAAATAAAATGTTGCATTTGTTTTGGTGTTGATGTAAACTTACAGTCAATTGGCATAAGATGAACTTCGTTTGAAAGTAAACAAGTTTTGAATTCTTCACTTAGGAGTAGATACAAATGAATCTTCAAATGCGTAAGATAGTATCTCATAGCTATTAAAATTTGGTTTTATATGAATAACAATAATCGTGACTATTAAATTTATTTTAATGGAAACCAACTATCTATATAAATCGTAGAGTAAACGATAACAATTCTCAAATTTTACTTATGATATACGATGTATGCATGCAAAAGTGGGTCTTCTCACCTTGTTATTACTACGAAAATTATATGATTGTGATTTGTGTTAAACAATTAATGCATTACTAATAAATTTGAAAGGGGTCTAAACAAATGATCCACCGCTCTTATAAAAAAATTATGGATTGTTTTCTCATCAAATTTGTCTAAACTAATTTTAACGAAATCTAGGCTATGTTTTAGGCTTAACTTATTAGTCTTACTAATAAACGAGTGCTTTTAAATTCTCCATCTTCAAGTATTACATTTTTGAAAAAACATTATAATAACAATAACGATAATAATGGTGGTCAATTGGCTTTAGCGTGCACTTTGATATTAAAATGCCCTCAATGTTTGTGACCTGAATAGACCAAACATCGTAGCAATGATTTTTTAGAATAATATGGGGAAAAATGGTCCCCTCCCCACGGTGACAACTACCCCTCCATCTACCTTGCTGGTAACAAAAGCTCATTTATTTCAATATGGCATTAAATGAACATGATGGTGATCATTGATTTTACATCATTATGTTCATCACTAATCGATTATTTCATGTGGCTTTATATGTCAACTGTGAGCGGTGAAAATGTTTTAATACCGTGAATTACGGATCTAGTAACCATTGATCTTGATTTCAAGCTGATCATTCTAGAACCATTGATCTTGAATTGAAAATAATCTTCATTCTTGATGGATTTGTGCTAGATTCGCTGGTTGTTGGTCTTTAGAATACCTGATCAATCCAAAACATCGATCACTTTAAACTATTTCGGTTGGTACCATTCATGTCAACAAACTGAATCTAGTGAGCCATGCAATCTTCTGTTCCCTAACTACCGTTGAAACAGATATGTTGATCTTTTCTTGGTTATTTTTGACCTCAGTTGACATAATCATATGTGTTGATCTTATGACACATATGAGGCTCACAATTTATTTTCTAACTCCGGTTGCGTTAGGATTATTGGTGAGCCAACTGGCTTCTTCATAAGTGGTAAAGTAAAATGAGACTCATCTCATTATTCATTTTATTTTTTGGCTTTGAGGTGACAGCCCTAGAAAATTTGTCCATAGGCCGCCATTTTTTCTTCTTTTGCAAAACAACGAATTACGTGTTAGCATTTTCACACGGCAGTGTACTGCGATGCAGCTATCCAGGCCTGGATATTCATGGGGGTTGTGGAGCCTTATTTCTCTGGAACTTGAGCTTTGTGTAAGCTTTTTCAATCATCGCCAAGATTGTTGCATTCTGCTCCTTGCCATTGAGGGTTTCTTCTCTTCTTTTATTTATTTATAATTTATTTTAAGCTCCTTTTGGTCATGAAAATGGCTGCCTCCATTAGTTGACTAGTTTCTGGAGCATGGCGCACGATTTGAGTGAAGATGGTTATTGGTATCTATGTTATTTTGGCTCGTGGCTACATTAATTTATTGGATCGTCCATGGGAAATGAGTATTCCCATCTAAAGCTTTTTCATGGAAGTAATACCCGTGGCATTATGACCTTCGGTGAGCATTTCCTTTTTAATTTCCATCCAGCGCTGTTACTTTAAATTTTCTTTATCTCTGACATTGAACTCTTGTTGTGGTTATGGTCATGATTGGATTTTTTTATTCTTTTGGCTAATTCGACATCCCACGTCTGAATTTGGAGCTATAATGAAAATTTGAAATATAACCACTGTGGTTTTGATGTTGTTATTTTAATAGTAATAACGGCATCCTTTCGAGCTTAATTGGGTATTCTTTCTTTCAACGACTGTCATGGTCTTAATACGGGAAAATGGTAAAAATTATTAACGTACCTTTTTATCTGTTAAAATCGAGTTGGTTGAGTTTCGTTGTCAAGGCTACTTATAGTTGGATTTTACGAAATCCTGGAGCATTTAATTCGAAGATTGGTCACCGTTTTCCAATTCCTACCTTTAGTTACTTTGCAAGGTGGTATAATATGCAAGTTGCTTCTTATATCACCTAGAACCTTAAAATTTTTCGAACACTCATTTTGATCTAGGTATTTCTCCCTTCTTGAGCTATGTTGTGGATATGTACATTAGCAATGTATTTTTCTCTAGCTGTTTTGAAAGCTTCAGCCCATAATGAGACTGTGAATTTTCATTGCATTATGCCTGAGAGGGGTCACCATTGTATTATGAATGCTCATTGGGGTTTATTGTATTTTTTATAGCTAATAGTCAGGTGCATTATTACCATTACTCATTCATTTTGATTTAAATCTTCCTAGATGAGTCATTTTTGGCATCTTAAACGATGCTTATGTGAGAATTATAGATGGCTACTATATTTCTACGATCTTTGTAAGCCTCTGATTTATTGTACATAGGTATTCAATATAATAACCAAAGGCATCATTGTATGAAACTCCTTACTAGCTCCGTAATGATAGTTTAGCAACTGTGATTACGAGTATTCGATGACATCAAATTATGTAGATCTATAACAAGGGTTTTACTATGAATGTCAACCCCTTCTAAAATGGAGATCTGTGTCTTCTTGCTTCTATCAGTTGTTATCATTGTTTGGATAGTGTTTTTACCTATAAACGGCAATGTTTGGCACCATTTGAACTCGTTTGAAGCTCAAGACCCAGGTATGATGACTTCAATACCTCACATATTTACTATTCAAATCTAGGAATTTCATTTGAACAAGAAAATTTGATTTCATGCTTCATATGGCATTTGGTCTATTGGACACGTAGATGTAGTTTCTCATTTATGTAAGCTTGATCCGAACTCCTAATTTTGAAAATGCCTTTTCCAATTAATATCATTTGATCCGCTATTATGGTAGTACATAGTCTGTGTGGCCATCATTTAATGCATTTATTCTATGTTTACTGCCAAGGTCGACCATATGGTAACTGATGGCATGTGTAACAAACCGTTACACCAAAACCTCGAGGTGTTAGTGAAATACGCACATGAGGATCATAACATCCCACCACGCTTCCGTAGCCCGGACCCCGGGTTAGATTTGCACCCGTATAGCGAGACCCCACCCTGCCCTATACGAGCCCCAGGTGAACACTGCAATGCTGGTGTAGCTACCCATGCCAAGACTTGAACCTGGGTGGTCACTCTGATACCAAATGTAACGAATCGTTACACCAAAACCTCGAGGCATTAGTGAAATCCGCACATGAGGATCATAACAGCATACGTCCATGGGCATTATATCACATGGGAATTCATCTTCATATGTGTCAATCTTAAAGCATACTTTATAATGCTCATTCACAAGCAATTGGTGTCCCCTCCTAACCAATACAGTTTATACAGACTCAAATGCACAACCCTCTTCAAAACCAAGCTTATACACCATCTCATTATAAACAAGATTATCAATGCTACCACTATCAATAATGACTTTACAACACTTGCCTCTAGACTTGCAAATGAATCTGAATAGAATTTTCCTCTATGTGGGTGCATTCTCCACTCTAGCTAACTTCAGCAGCACTCTCTTCATCTTGAGATATTCTTTACACTCTTATCTCTTCTACGTAATTAATTGACGCAATGCTTTATGTTTCTACATGTGCAACATGGTTGCTAGCATCAATCCTCTTTGCACCTCCATTTTGTTGTACTCGCACACATTCGAGGGCACAATGCCCAATTTCTCCACATCGACAACACATACCAATGTATCCTCTACCTCTTCGATGTCCTTTTCCTCTAAAAGAATATCTACCTCCACCTCTTTGCCCATGACTTAGATCATGCAAGGTACTCATTTCACTATCTTGCAAATGATCTGACTTATCATTGCGCACCTGCTCCACCTTTGTGCAAGGAGTTTTCTTTCCCTCGCACTTTGCCTTGTTGTTTATGGGACAACTTTTCTTCTGCCTTCAATGCACACAATAGGTTTTTCTAGAAACATTAGTCTAACCATGCCAAACTCATCTTGAATGGAAATACGCAATTTATTAACATACCTTAACACTTTTTTTGTGCCAACGTCCGTGTGACCAACGTGAATCATAAAGTGATAGATCTCTATGTAATGTCCCTTTCTAGGACAAGTTGGGAAATAACCTAAATTTGATCACATACTGCTGGAAAATAATTAATTTTCAAAACCCAACTGCTGCAATTTTTCAAAATTCATATCTTTGGCTAGAGAAGTTCAAATGAGCTGAAATTTTGGGTATTGGGCCACAAAAATATGAAGAATAATATGCAAAAATCAGATTTCGCACAGCCAACACCGAAACCCTAATTTTTCCCTAAAAAGTAGGTCGCCCAGCACATTAAGGCACCAAATCTACTCCAAAAATTATAGAATCACCTTCTCCTTATTTCTCCTAATTTCTACAATCACATTCAATATTAAATTGATCCCAAACTGCAGATCTGAAATTAATATTTAATTGTTAACAACCAAATAGCTGGCAGACAGCTGAAATCTTCTAAAATTCATAACTCCTTCAATACTTGGTATTTTTGCATGAAACAAGATGCAAAATAAACTAGAAATCTAGGGCTTTCCACTGTGCACTTTAGATCTTAAATTTTCTGAACATCAAAACCCTCCCAAAACAGGCCCCAAAATTAGAAACCCAGTCGCGAGGGTTAGAATAAATTGCATAAATAATTTTCAGCACTTAATAACCCTTCAATACACTCAAAATAGCTGCCCAAACTTAGCAAAAATGATCCAACACAGATCAGATTATAAATATAGTTGATTTACCCTTAAAATATACCAAAATAAGATCCATATCAAGTCGCCATGGTTGGAATAATTACAACATTAAAATCAAACCATAAAGACATCAAAAATCACCACTAATCATTCAAATATCCTCATCAAACAAATGTGCCACATCCCAAAGCAAGTCGCCAATGTTAGCAAGTATGAATCATGCATAGAACATACTTCAACACAAGAGAACTCAACAAATGGAACAAGAGAGAATACTTCAATTGATCAAAACCAGCTCACTAACTTCCCACACAAGAGAGAGAGAGAGAGAGAAAGCATTAATGGGCATGCATCCCAACTCCAAGCATGGAGTATCAAATAAATCTCATCATAACATAAGTCTAACAATGATCCTAGCACTCCTTTTATAAGCAAGGAGGCACAAAATTCGAAATCCCTAGGAGAGGGAAATTATTAAATAAAAGCAGTTTATTTTCCCTAGGTGTGGCATCCCCTTTTTAAAGGGTGATTTTAATATTTAAAAGCCACCTAAATATTATTTAATTAATTCCCCTTTTTAATTTGCATTTTAGGAATTTAATTAAATAATTAAATACATCACTTGCTCCATAAATATTAAATAATTAAATAAATATTGTTTTATAATGTCAAATGATTAAAATCACTCTCCAGGCAATATTATCTAATTATTTAATATAATTTTCCCCTTGCAACATCCCAAAAGCCCATGGGGAATGATAGGCTAAGGGTCTTCAAAAAAATGGGGACATTACACTCTATATAGTCCTTAACACGTATGACTTTTTGTTTAAGGTTCTACAACTTCTTGAATAAGCTCAATTGATAATCCCCAACCAAGAACGTTGCCTTCAACTTAAAAACCATCCTCTCCCATGATTTGACCTTCTCTTGTCCTTTTCTCTCTCCAACAGTCTAAACATGATCCCACCATAAAGATGCATGACCCTTCAAATTCATATAAGGAAAATGAACCTTCTCAGGGTCCCCTACTAATTCATAGTCAAAATATTTCTCCAATTCAGTGATCCAATCATTTAGATCCTCGGGACACAAGCATCCCAAATAATTTGAGACATTTGTGCATGATCTCACTTCAATCCTTGAAATAGCTCGTAGATACATGTCTTTGGGCTCTTCATCTCCAATGCATCATCATCATTGTAGTCTCCATAACTAGTTCCCCTTCTCTGACCCATTTTCATAGCTTCAAGCCTTTAATTCATACCTCTCATCAAAATTGCTAACTCAGCCACTCTAGGTGGTCTAATTCCCCTTCTCCTCATAGGAATACCTCTATGTGCCATCTCGTAATGTCTCTTTCGCGCTGAGATCTGAATTTTCTGGAAATTGCATAAAAACCCTAATGACAACAAACTGAAATTAATGACAGAAAAGTACAGAAATCTGAATTTAAATGACAGCGATCAGAAATTACCCCAAATTAGGGCAGCGACTTGATTTTGGTCTGCAAACCCTCAATACAACATGCAGAAATCTAATTTCTTCAATTACTCTTCAAATACTCAATTACAAAAGTACCCAGAAGGCTCAAAACACTTAGGAATATTTTTAGAACATTTAGGAACAAAGAAATAATTTTTCTGACAAATAGCTGAATTTATTTCATCAATTTCGTAACATAAAATAGGGTAAATTACAGGTAACTATTAGGAGCATTTGAAGCTTGAAATAAATGCAAGCAATGAATGCCCTAGGGCAGAATTGAAGGTTGAACAAACCCTAGCTCCAAAGAAACCCCTACAAATTGTCAGAATTGACCCCAAAGTGGGTCGCTCAAGTTCCCAGGTGGGTCGCTCAAGCCCAAGCTGAAAAATGCCCTAGATCTGATCCAAAACACTGTAACACAACAAAACACTGAAATGTGTGGCTGTTCCACACCCAAAAATCTGGAATTCTGATCTTCCCTTGAAGCCCTAGCTGAAAATTGTGCCCTAGCACTGAAATTCTGAATTTTAGCTCTGAGATTTTGAATTGCAGCCCAAATATGACCTCTGAATGAGATCACCAATGCAGAATTTGAGGGTTTTCATCCTCAATTCTGAATTCTATTGAGGGTTTTCGTCCCCAATAGGATACCAAGGAGGGTTTTTGTCCTCAATGGCTGAAAATTGCAAGCACAAGCTCCAATCTCCAAATAGAAATGAATTCATATGACAAGTGATGCTTTTTCCACCCCTAGCGACTCCTTTTTATAATTGTGGGTGGCACAATCCACGAAAAGGGAGCCCAAATGGGTCGACCCCTTTTTAAGTGGTGTTATGTTCCCCTTTTAACTCCATCACTTATATTTTTAAGTTGGCATTTGCACTTTTTCAACCAACTTCACTTTCTAATGTTATAATTAGAAAGTTGCTTTTACAAAAATAATACAAGGCTAAAAATAACAACTTACAATTACAACATTAAAGTACTTCCCTTGTTTTTCCCTTTAAGCCCACAGGAAGTAAAAATGAGCCCAAGGTCTTCATATCGAACTAGCTTTGAGAAGGGGACATTACAGTCCTCCCCTCCCAAAATTGTTTGCCCTTAAGCAATTACAAACTTGGATGCTCTAAGATGCTGCTCCTTCCCATGTAGCATCCTCAAGTGGTAGATCCTTCCAACAAACCAAATACTCTTTAATTCTTTGGATCCTTTAGCTTCCTTTCTCAAACATCCACTATGGCTTCCAGAACTAAAATGAATTGCCCTCCTCATCCAAAGGTGGCAACTCAATAGAAAGAGTAATGTGCTATCCTAGTGCCTTTTTGAGGCACGAAACATGGAAGACATAGTGTATCTGGCTGTGCTCTGGTAGCTCAGCTCATATGCAACCTCTTGAACTATTCCCTTCACTTTGTAAGGTCCATATAAATGTGGCTTAAGCTTTTCAACACCACTTTGTTTGAGAGAGGATTGCCCATAGGGCTGCAATCTTAAAAACACCATGTCTCCTGCCTTAAATGTCTTCTCTAACCAGTGCTGGTCTGCATACAATTTCTTTTGGTTTTGGGGCATGTTGGAGGTTCTCCTTGAGTAGTAAATCCAAATAACTCTCCTAAAAATTTGGACAACTTCCATACATATTTTGGCTTAACAGATCTTGCATTACAAACCATATACCTCACAAATGTCTACCAATGGACATAAGAACGTTGGTCATTGTAGGCCTTGCACGCCCTTGCGCGCTTCCCCTTCTCCCCTTTCATTTTCCTTTTCCTATTTGTTCCACTCTCGACCTTGCGCGCATCCATCTACGCATTCGCCTTCTTTCTAGCAGATTAGTCATCCTGCGTGCGCACCTTATACTTTTAATTCAATCAGCTTGTCCATGGCCCTCTTCCTTGCACCCCACACATTGTCTTGTAATAGCTTGCTACCTTGACCATACGTTCTCCTTGCTTAAGTTTGCCCCATTTCCTCCAGAGAATACATTGCAATTGCACACGCCTTCCTTCTAAAATCAAGACCCCTACGCCTCAATTCTTCCGCGCACATACCTTTGCGCCCTCCTCTGGGCCCATTTTGTGCCACATCATTCTGTGACATTATGAATATGCCACACACAACCTATCAAAGGTGCCAGTTTGGGTGTCAAATCCTTGCAAACAAATCGATGAGTGACACGTGGCATGGGTATCGACAAGAACATTTGCACAGTTGGCGTCCTTTTGGCCAATCAGCATGTGCCACGTGTCTTGCGTGCCCAGACAACATCTGTCAAACTTCTGACAAAATGATATCTTTTTCTATAAGCTCTGATCAGCATGTACCTAGTCTCAGACTCGATAGCTGCTAACTTAGGCTATAGTGCTAGACCATTCAAATTCAAATTCTTGGCTTTTTGGTAGGTGAGAAATGGGAAAACGTCTTTCTGGGCATTAATGAGCAGATTTGATTATAATCCAACCACCCATTTGATCTGATCTGCCCTCCTTCCTTCTCCAACATGCCAAACAAACTTGAGGAAATGTATTTGACATATTTGCAGGTGGATTTGAGGCCTGAAGTTGCTTTTGTTGGTGGTTGTATTTCAAAATCGAGTTTTCCCTCTTCTGTCTTCCATGGATTCATCTATAAATGTAAGAGTTGGGCTCATTATTAATGTTGGACACTTTTGGATCCTTACTTTTGCTAAGGATTTCATATTTTTTATTTTGAGTCGCAGAGCTCTAGATCTGGCTCGTGCATGTGTATATCGCCCTCTTTCACCATTGTAACAATTATGTGCATTTCTGGAAGTAATGGAAGCATCGTTTTGTGATTATTCTCTGTCCTAAGCGTGTTTGTATTTTTTCTTCTTGCCTTTCTTTTACATTGCGTTTTGTTGTGTCATTCTATGTCCCTTGCAGTTCCATTTTTAATTGTGTTCCATGAAACTGATCTGGTAAATGTGTCTTAGTTGTGCTACATGTGCTAGCCTTCTTTCAGTCTTTCCCTTCATTTTCGCTCAAGAAAGATAGTGTTCATCCCTCTTTTTCTGGTGAGGTGATATCGTCCTTCCTTAGAATAGTTTTCCTTTCTGCCTATCCTTCTATCCTTGGTTCCCTTGGCATTGTTAAGCTTAGTTTTCCCTTTCAGACATTAGGATTAGTAGTAGCAATAGAAATAGATAAGATTAACTCCTTCTCCGGAGATTTCGTCTCAAAGCGCGCCAGGTCCCACAACTTGGGTGTAGATGGTTCCATTTTGTCTAAACGTTTGAAGTTCATTTTCCGAGACTGCAATTTTGACCACCAACATTACCTTCAAGGTTTATAGTTGTTCACCCTTCAAATAACTCCCTTGGCACTGTTACTAAAGATCAGTAACCAAATCAACAAAAGAAAGTGCATCATAACCATTAGCCTTTAAAATGAGACACTACCAATGGACATATGAAATGACGTACTGTAGCAATGCTCAGCCTGTATGTAACCATTTCACCCAAGTTAATTGTTGGCCTGTTACATAATTCCTTAGGTAGCCCTTCTACCCACTTATTCACTATTTCCGCTTTTTTACATCGGTTTGTGGATGATAAAAGAAGCACTGTTAGGAGTGAACTTTGTACCTTTCAAACCGAAGATTTCTTGCCAAAACAAACTCATAAACCTGTTGTCCCTATCACTTATGATGTTCTTAGGCAGCCCATGAAGTTTGAACACTTCCTTGAAAAAGAGATCAACCACTATAGGTGCATTGTACTTGGCTGGAAGTGGATTAAAATGAGCATATTTGTTGAGTCTATCAACCACAACATACAAGCAATTCTTACCTTGAACCATGGCCAACCCCGTGATGAAGTATATAGAGATACTCTCCCATTATTGAATCGGAATGAGAAGGGGTTGCAAGAGACCAGCTGGAAATTCATGTTCTGCCTTGTTTTGTTGGCAAACCAAACACTCCCGAATGTATTGAAGAACCTCTCCTTTGAGTCCTTTCCAAAAGAACCTCTCCCTAACTTGTTTGTATGTCTTGAAGTACCCCGGGTGGCCAGCCAATGGGGTATCATGAACATCCCTCAATATCTTATGCTTTATTTTCATTCCGGGACCAAATAGACCCTATCCTTGTAGAGAATGAGTCCATCCACTATCTTATACCTTTCATCATCAATCTCTCCTTCAAAAACAGCATTGGTAAACTTATTCTTTGCATACTCAACTGTAATTAAGGCCTTCCAATCTGTTGTTATCTTAGAGAAGGAGAAAACACGTGACTCTTTTGACAAGACATCTTCTACCAAAGAGTTTATTTGAGGGGCTTCCATTGATCATACCTTGTAGTACAACCTCTTTACCTTCATTTTTGAACTTCAACTCCATGGTCTTTGGTAGTTGAGAGTGAATTCTCCAAAGAGTGCAACCATTGGACCCCAAGCACAAGATTGAGTATCACCTATGTGAACTATATAAAAATCATCACATACCTCATGCCTTCCCAAGGTGATAATGAGCTATGGAATTCTCTTGGTGCATGGAATAGAAAAACCATCAACCACAGTCACTTTAAAACCCTTAGAATCCTGGCTTCAAGACCCATTCTAGCAACCAATCCTTCATCAATAAAATTATGAGTGGTGCCACTATCAATCAACACCATCACCCTTTGACCCTTCAACACACCTTTCACACGAAAAGGATGATATCTAGGAGCAGCGGATAAAGTGACAAGAGTGTTGTCCAAAGTGTCTATGACTTCTCCCGGTTCTTGCTTTTGTATTCGTTCTTCAGCTTCAACTTCCTCTTCCTCTTCACGCTCTAAAACACATCAATGTAATGCACATGTCCCTTGCCTAGGCAACGATGACTAGGAGACCATGAATCCTTGCAATTGAAGCACAGATTTTTTTCTCCTCAATTCATTATGTGTATCTCACCATTGCTTGTATTCGGCAGCTCATTTTGCATGTTTGGTACTTGTTGTCATGGCCTCTTTGGCTGGTCCAACGGTGCTGTTTTGGGCTAAAAACCTCTTTGCACGTCCATTTGTTGTCTTGCTGCTGCTGTCCTTGGCTGCCCACTAATCAATGTTGTCCTTGGAGCTGAATTTTCTGAATCCTAAGATTTATTAATTGCTTCTTGGAGTTGAGGATTGAAGGCCCTTACTAACTCCTTGAGGGGGTCAATATAATGTCCCCTTCCAACGTTAGTTCTTTTTGAAGACCTTGAGCCCATTCCACTTCCCGTGGGCTAAAAGGGATTGAGCAAGGGAAGTTAATGTCATGTTTTACAGTTGTTTTTGTGAGATTTGCATTCTTTTTTAGCAATTTTCTAAGTATAGTCAGGTCGGTTGGGTAAAGGAGAAAAGCCAAACGAAAAATAGAAGAAAAAAGAACTATTATGTCTCCAAGGAGGTCAGTCTTCTTTAGGGAAGGTTTTAATTGGTTTTTAGCACCACCTCTAGCTATTTAAAGGGGTCACTTGGCTTGGAAAAGGTTATGCTTGCTTTTAGAATTTATTCTCTTGGAGTTGGAAGCATGTTTGCTTTCTCTCTCATCTATTGAGGACGAAAACCCTCTTGGAAGACCTATTGAGAACGAAATCTCTCAATGTTGGGCTAGTTTGAGGACGAAACCCCTCAAGCTTGTAAAAGGGTGATCATATAAGGAGTTTGTATTCAGTTTTAAGGCATTTCCAACCCTTCCCAAGGGTTGCGACTTGCCCTAAGGTGGAAATTGGGGTCTTCTAGGGCACGGCAATTTCAAATTCAGCCATCATTGTTTTTCTCCTATTTTTAGCAGTTTGAGCCTAGAATTTTCATTTGTTCTTCATTTTGGGGCTTGGAAACCTTCATTTCCGGCCATATTTGTAAGGGTATTCATTGTTAATTAATTTCCAACTTATATTAAATTGGTAAAAAGAAATATTTTTTGGTGGTTTTTCTCTTGCAATCATTTCTAGATTTGAAGAACATTATTTTGAAGGGTTTCTAAATTATTTCCAACGAGCCTGTGGCTGATTTCTATCATAAAATAAATATATTTACATCTTTTTGCTAGGGTTTGGAATTTATTTTCAGTTTACTATTTGGATTGTGCAAGTTATTTGGTTTTTTCAGCCTGGAAAAGGGGCATTACAGTCAACCAAACCCTCAACAAACAAAACCGCAAGCCTTTTTTGGATACATCTAGTACAATCACGAAAAGTCTTTGATATTCAACCACATATTCATCCACGGAACTGCACTGCTTCAACTGTGCTAACTCCCTGAAATGTACTTCCGGATCAACCCTATCAAACTCTTTTGTGAGCCTTTGACTAAATTCCTCCAAGGTAGCGATTGACCCATGCCCTTGAGTGATCATGCCATGGTACCACCACTCATGTGCCACTCCTTCCAAGTGGAGTGCGACAAATTTGAGTGCCTCCTCTTCATACATCAGATTCAAAGACAAATATGTGTCCAACATTTGTAGCCATGCCCTAGCGGAACACTTTATTGATCTATCATATGTAGCTAGGGTTATTTTCCCCAACCTTTGTTGAGTATCCCTCCGAGGCTGATCATTATGAAGTCTTCTTCCACCCTATGACCATTCTTTTTCTTCAAAGTGCAATAATCAATGAAAGATAACTCTTGGCATGTGGTTGGCCTCAAAGCTTAGTACTCCACATAGAATTGATCCATATCATCATCACCATTTTGCTGCCCCTCTCCAAATTGTTCCTCCTCTTCCCTTTGCAAAAACATAGCATGAAAGGTTCTTGTGGGAGGCTTAATGAAAGAGCTGCCATCACCTTGGTTCTTTCTGAATTCTAGAGCACCTTGGATAGCTTGAATCAACTCCAACATTAAAGCCTTCATGGTCCTTTGAAAGCTTTGCTCCATGTTTCTTTGGTTCCACAACATCTCTTGCAAGTGGTTCATTTCATCAGAAGGTGTGATGCAAGTGGAGGTCTTTCATCCTTATCTCCCATGTTCTTTGTCAAAATTCTTCTTTGATAGACTTTAAACCCTTCCTCACCGGTGTTTATGCAAATCCGAATTTTCCCTCACATAGGCTGGCAGGAACAATGCTTTGATACCATTGTAATGTCCCTTTCGGGTTGAGATCTGAATTTTCTGGAAATTACACAAAACCCTGATGACAGCAACTGAAAGTTATGACAGCAAAGTACAGAAATCTGAATTTAAATGACAGCAATCATAAAATGCCCCAAATTAGGGCAGTGGATTTTGGTTTGCACCAGATTTGAAGAATATTATTTTTAAGGGTTTCTAAATTATTTCCAACAAGTCTGTGGCTGATTTCTATCATAAAATAAATATATTTACATCTTGTTGTTAGGGTTTGGAATTTAATTTCAGTTTGCTTCAGTTTACTATTTAGATTGTGCAAGTTATTTGGTTTTTTTCAGCCTAGAAAAGGGGCATTACAGTCAACCAAACAATCAACAAACAAAACCGCAAGCCTTTTTCGAATACATCTAGTACCATCACAGAAAGTCTTTGAAATTCAGCAACATATTCATCCACAAAACTATATTGCTTCAACTATGCTAACTCCCTGAAATGTACTTCTTGGATCAACCCTATCAAACTCTTTTGTGAGCCTTTGACTAAATTCCTCCAAGGTAGCGATTGGCCCATACCCTTAAGTGATCATGACATGGTACCGCCACTCATGTGCCACTCCTTCCAAGTGGAGTGTGACAAATTTGAGTGCCTCCTCTTCATACATCGGATTCAAAAACAAATGCGTGTCCAACATTTGTAGCCATGCCCCAACGGAACACTTTGTTGATATGTCATATGTAGCTAGGGTTATTTTCCCCAACCTTTGTTGAGAATCCCTCTGGGGCTGATCATTATGAAGTCTTCTTCCACCCTTATGACCATTCCTTTTCTTCAAAGTGTAATAATCAATGAGAGATAACTCTTGGCGTGTGGTTGGCCTCAAAGCTTAGTACTCCACATAGAATCGATCCATATCATCATCACCATTTTGATGCCCCTCTCCAAATTGTTCCTCCTCTTCCCTTTGCAAAAACATAGTACAAAAGGTTCTTGTGGAAGGCTTAATGGAAGTCCTTTCATTGCCGGAAGAGTAGCCATCACCTTGGTTCTTTCTGAATTCTAGAGCACCTTGGATAGCTTGAATCAACTCCAACATTAAAGCCCTCATGGTCCTTTGAAAGCTTTGCTCCATGTTTCTTTGGTTCCACAACATCTCTTGCAAGTGGTTCATTTCATCAGAAGGTGGATGCAATTGAAGGCCTTTCATCCTTATCGCCCATGTTCTTTGTGAGAGTTTTTCTTTGATAGACTATAAACCCTTCCTCACCGGTGTTTATGCATATCCAAATTTTCCCTCACATAGGCTGGCAAGAACAATGCTCTAATACCATTGTAATGTCTCTTTCGAGCTGAGACCTGAATTTTCTGGAAATTACACAAAACCCTAATAACAACTGAAAGTTATGACAGCAAAGTACAGAAATCTGAATTTAAATGACAACAATCAGAAATTACCCCAAATTAGAGTAGCAACTTGATTTTGGTCTGCAAACCCTCAGTACAACATGCAAAAATATGATTTCTTGAATTACTTTTCAAATACTCAATTAAAAAAGTACTCAGAAGCCTCAAAACACTTAGGAATATTTTTAGAACATTTAGGAACAAGAAATAATTTTTCTACCAAATGGTTGAATTTATTTCATCAATTTTGTGACAAAAAATAGGGTAAATTACAGCTGACCATTACGAGCATTTGAAGCTGAAATAAATGCAGGAATGAATGCCCTAGGGCAGAATTGAAGGTTGAACAAACCCTAGCTCCAAAGAAACTCCTGAAAAATAGTTGGAATTCATCCCAAAGTGGGTCGCTCAAGTTCCCAAGGGGGTTTCCCAAACTAAAAATGCCCTAGATCTGATCCAAAACATTGTAACACAACAAAACACTAAAATGTGTGGCTGTTTCACACCCTAAATTCTAGAATTCTGATTTGTCCTTGAAGCCCTAGCTGAAAATTGTGCCCTAACACTGAAATTCAAAATTTTAGTGCAGCCCAAATATACCAAATAATGATGTGCTAAAATTAGCAGGAACTTGACAAGGCCATAACTTGTGCTCCGGGTGTCTGATTGGGTCCATTTTTTTTTAAACCGCCCGTTTCAACGAGACGAACCCACCGATCAACCAACCCTGCCAGTTGGAGCACATTTTCAGGCCCGAATTCCACCATCTGAGGGCCGAAAAATTAGGATTTAATTTGTAATTCAGTTTTTTTCTATTTTAGGGCATTAGTTAATGTTAGTCTCTTAGATGCATTGTGAATTGGAAAATCGGCAATTCCTCTAATTTAAGCATGTAGAAGATGCGTGGCAATTTCTATGCCTGTACAAATAAGCATGTGAACTTACTAAGAATAACAGGTTCTAGTAAACTGCTAAAAATAGTAATTTCCGCCACCTAGAGTAGATTTAGTCGAAGTTAGTTAGAGTTTGCTTGGAAACTCGAATTGGGAGTTGTTTTCCTATTTAGAAAACATTGTAATTCATGATTCAATAAAGAAGAAGGAGATCTATTTTCTTTTGGAGTTCAAATTATTTGAAGTATATTGAGTGTGTTCAGATTTTGGCTACATTAATTTGAAGCTAAAATAAATGCAGCAATGAATACCCTAGGGCAGAATTGAAGGTTGAACGAGCCCTAGCTCCAAAGAAACTCCTGAAAAATAGTTGGAATTCATCCCAAAGTGGGTCGCTCAAGTTCCCAAGTGGGTTTCCCAAACTAAAAATGCCCTAGATATGATCCAAAACACCGTAACACAACAAAGCACTGAAATGGGTGGCTGCTCCACACCCTAAATTCTAGAATTCTGATTTTTCCTTGAAGCCCTAGCTGAAAATTGTGCCCTAACACTGAAATTCTAAATTGTAGCTTTGAGATTTTGAGTTTGCAGCCCAAATATGACCTCTAAATGAGAGCACCAATGCAGGATTTGGGGGTTTTCATCCTCAATTCTGAATTCTATTGAAGGTTTTCATCCCCTATAGGATACCAAGGACGGTTTTTGTCCTCAATGGTTGAAAATTGCAAGCACAAGCTCCAATCTCCAAATAGAAATGAATTCATATGACAAGTGATGTTTTTTCCACCCCTAGCAACTCTTTTTTATAATTGTGGGTGGCACAATCCACGAAAATGGATCCCAAATGGGTCGACCCCTTTTTAAGTGGTGTTATGTTCCCCTTTTAACTCCCTCGCTTATATTTTTAAGTCGACATTTGCACTTTTTTGAAAAACTTCGCTTTCTAATGTTATAATTAGAAAGTTGCTTTTATAAAAATAATACAAGGCTAAAAATAGCAACTTACAATTACAACATTAAATTACTCACCTTGTTTTTCCCTTTAAGCCCACTGGAAGTAAAATGGGCCCAAGGTCTTCGTATCGAGCTAGCTTTGAGAAGGGGACATTACACATCTCAATTTCCTCACAACAACTAAAACAAAACACTACAACGTACACCTTCTACCTAATAACCTAAGCGTTGGAAGATGTTTACAACCACTTTCTACTTACACTTGCAAATGTGGAAAGCAACAAATTGAAAATCACTCACCTACAAGACGTAAAATCCTAGCCTCCGAAAACAAATTGATGCAATCACGATGGTGGATCTAAATGAGGAAAAGACTTAGAAAATGCAACCCGCAGATTTCAGTTATGACCTTGCACATGTAAAGATCACTAAGCAGCTTGAAAGAAACAATAAAAGCTTCTATTTATAAATGACAAAAATTACAAACTCTGGCACGATGAATTACATTCTTAGTATAGCCTTACAATGACAACTATGCAATGTCCGCTAAGGAGCACAATGCCTAGGACTCTATCCTAACTAAGCTTGTTGACTTGCAAGACTCTTCTTGAACCAACCCTGGACCCTCGAAAATGAAACTTTACATAATGCTACTTTAACACTCAATTCTAAGCTTCTTCTTGATCTTTGATTGTTTATCGCCCGCTCTTATTTATAGAATCTAGTGGCAGAACATAAGATACCTTTGCAAATAAAAATATTTTGCAAAGATTCCTTAACTCTTTCAAATTATCATCAATTCAACTCATCTAGTTATCTGGTGAACACTCGTTTGGGTATTTTCATCCGATCAAAACACACTAGGTCACTTGGCCAACCAGTGAGTGAAAAACACAGATCAAGACATGCATGTTCAGGTGACGATTTGATCGGTGTAGATGTGTGTGCAAGAATACAAAACCCACAGAACGCATAAGTTCATAATGTGAATGCGCAAGAGTTCACGTAGAAGCCTTTACTCACAATCTAGCTACAAATCTCAACTCAATAGGTTGCGCAAGACTTCAACCACTCCATGACTTGCCTTCTTTATTCCAACTAACACTATGTGCATAATTGTACAAGGTCATGCAAAACCACACAAGATTGCATGGGATTATTCTTCTACTCTTAACTCTTTTTGGTGATGCAAGATAGCAAGTGAATCCAAATGCTCCTACATCATATGTGCCTCCCTTAAGAGTTGGATTCTTACTTTTGTACGTACACGCAATTTTTCAAGATCAGTAGTTTAACTTTAGCCCATCCTCAAGGAAAAAGTCCTCTTTGCCTTTGAAATCAACATATTGTGGCCCTTGTCCTCAAAAAAATACATCCCCGAAATCAGCATCTTTGGTATATGCCTCCCATATACCTAATGAGTGAACGACACAAGTTGGTAAATGGTCCCCAAAGCTGGAATTTTCCAGGTCAAAGGTGGCCTAGACAACATATCCATCACCTAGTTTGTGACTCCCTTCTTGTACGTGATAAGCAAGTGGATTTGTTGTAGGAATCCGATCCATTTGAAGTGTCTTGCTTGCTGCAATTTACTGTGTTTGCAAATATTGAGATTGATAGTGAATATGAAAAATAATGTCCTTCCCTGAGGAATATTGTTTCCATTTCTTTATTGCTTGAACAAAGACCATACAATTCTTTTCTATATGTAGGATAATTTGGAATGATAACCTATTGATCTTCCTCCTTGCAATATCCTTTCACTCAGTGCAAATGCACTAGCATGCATCTCAATCCCAAATGGTTGCTACAAGATAGGTAAAGTCAAAAGAAGAGCATTTTTATTTTATGCTTTAATTCATCAAATGCAGTTTGCTGAATTTTGCCCCACAGAAAACACTAACTGCTTGTGGTGATTGCATATAAAGAAATTGCAATTGTGGAGAAAGAGGCAATAAACTTTCTCAAATATTTTGCCCCAAAGAAATCACTAACTTCTTGTCTCGATGACACTGAAAGTTCATCGCCAATTATGAATGACCTCTAACTTTTCCAGGTCAGTATCTTAGTTCTCCTCCACGAACCACATAGTAGCAACTAATTCTCCTTCAAAGCTTTCAAAACATGTTTCAAATGTGTTGAAAGTTTCTCCCATGTTTTGCTAAAAACCAAAATATCATCTCAGTAAAATGTTGTGCGTGTATCTACGAATGGCCTTAGTACATCATTCATCAATCTCATAAAATTAGCTAGTGCATTGCATAAGCCAAAGGTAAGAGCTAGCAAATCATACTACTCATGTCTTGTCTTGAAAGTGGTTTTCCATATGTCCTACTCCTCTACTTGTATGTGATAGCAGCCAAATTTTAAGCCTAACTTTATGAAGTACTTGTCATGTTGAAGCTGGTCCAACATTGGAAGAGCATATGTGTTTTTTATAAGGATCTTGTTAAATTCCCTAGAACCAGCACACATCCTCCATGACCCATCTTTCTTTGGAATCGTCACATTGGAGACCCACATGGTGATGCTAATTACCCCTTGTTCCAACAAATCAAGTTGTTTCTTTACTTCAGTTAAGTCCAAATGGATTTCCTATACAGAACAACAACGGGTAACAGCGAATTAGGCAGCGAATGTAATTTATGTTTTACCTGTCTGTTAAGCGGTGAACCTTTTGGTTCTTAGAAAACCTCTTTAAAGGACTCCAATAACTCTTTCATTTGATGTTGCTCCTTGCTAGTGCAAAGTGCAAACATTTTGCGAAGTTTCTACTTTAACCACTCCATCTTGCTTATCCTTCAAAAGAAGTAAACCAATTTTGTTTCTTGCATTTTTTAGTTTCTTGGCTCGATTGGCACTTGCAAATGAGAGTTTAACCCTACCTTTATATGCAACAATGATAAAACTTTCTCCATCCTTTGACCAAGCAGTTGTATTTGTTTTCTCTCCTAATGAGAATTACATTTAAATTGGAAAATAGATTCATATAAAAACAAATTTACTTCTGGTTATATGCTCAATATTGGCAGAGTTGTATCTCTCAAGAGTGGTAAGAAGCAATCTAAGAGAGCCTTTGGAACAGATTGCGAAGCCATTTAGTTGAAGAGGACACCTGGAGAACTTAATCTTCCTAAAAGAGCAATTACTATCTTTTGCGACAACTAAAATTACTGTACAGTTGCAGAAGGATTCAATCTATCATGCCAAGATCAAGAACACCAAGATCCATCATTACTATTGTTAGGTTGCATACTGAAGGGAGTATTGCAGGATTGAAAAACAAATAGTAGATATTCGCCAAAGCTCTATTTGAAGCCAAATTAATAAAGTTTAAAGACAAGTTGCCTCTTAAAGAAGTGGTCATTGGGGGGAGCGATAATATAGTGACCAATTCATTAATGATGTAATGACGCAATATGTTTAGAATTTTAGCCCTAAATAAACATAAAGAGGGAAAGCCAGCAGTTCATCTTTATTCAGTCAATTTATTTGGGGTAATGTTGGCTAGGGTCCGGTAAGATGTAGCAACAAAAACTTGCAAGTGCCATAACTTTCACTCCGTGGCTCCGTTTTAGGTGTCGTTTTCTATAAAAGTGCATATTTTCTCGAAATCTACACATTGGTGGCAATATTTTTCTTATTTTCATACAATCCATTATTGCACCTTTTTGGACCAAGCAACCTTTTGCAATCTCCTGAAGGAATCCTGAGCTCTGGTCACCTTTAGACAAATTACTTAGCAATTAAAAACACTGGATAGCTTTTTCAAAACCCTAGGCCTGGGAAAATGTCTGGCAGGAAGAATGATTAGGCTACGGGAATTGCCGGAGAAAACAAACCAAAACACAGACAAAAAGAAATAAAACAAAACAAAAGAAGTTGCAAGCAATTGCTCAAAAAAATTCTCCAATTAGCTGATATGCAAAAAAATTCTTCCCTCAGGTGAATATTCTGTGATAATAATGATGGGGTGAAGTGCTTTATATAACCTAAATTCTCCAATTTTAGCTCAATCTATTTTTAAAAGAACTTTATTTACTTAATAAATAAATAAATAAAACACTTTCAGACAAAGCTTGGTGAAGGATTGAGCGAGCTTCAACATGTGGGTGTTTGGCGAATGTGGCTCTTATGACTCTCTGGGGATACATTACAACAATGCATGCAACTGCAAGCAAAACAAAAAACAAAACACAAAACACAAAACACAACCCGCTACTTAAAAAGAACGAAAAATTTAAAAGGGGTAGTCCCAGATTTCAGGGTGAAATCTCAGGGACACCAGGTAAAGAAGGATCATGTAGACACAGTTGTCCCTCCCATAGTTACCCTAGTAGAAGGATTCATTATACTTGCTCATTTGATATTATTATAATTACATCCCTACCCTGCCTCACCAAATTAACTTATGTTGGTTAAAGATTGAGCATCATTAGAGGTACATAAAGAACCTAAATACTTATGTTAAATTGTGTGATTGTTTTAGCTGAATGCATTTCTTTTTTATTGCACTGACAATTTCTAGTGGACAAGAATCCTAGAAACCACATTCCTTCCACAGCATAACCTTTGTTGTCATTGTTGTTCCTACTTGAAAATCCTATCCTAGGCATTCTGCTCATTATTTCCCTAATGGAAAGATACATTATACTTGTCGATTAAAAATTAATTTCTTCTACCCTTCTCTCTTCCTTACCTTGTATGAGTTTGAGATCGAGTCCCATTAGCAGAACTTAATGCAATCAAACAAACAGTCAATTCTTTATGATATTTTTTATTTCTGAATGCATCTCTTTTTATTGCATTCATAATTTCTAGTTCACAAGGATTCCAAAAACAGTGTTCCTTCCTCAGAATAAATGATATAGTGATGATTGTTCCTACTTGAAAATCATATTGTAAGTGTCCCAGCACAGCTCTAGTTAACAGTGGTTCCTTACAATACATAAATTCCCATGCATTACGAAATTGAGCCAGAAATTCTAACATACCTTTTATAATTCCCAAGAGCACATCTTCCTTCTACTGTTTTTTGTCCATCTGCAAGGAATGGATATTATCATAAAAATATGAGACAGCTACAAGGAACCCATATAATCCAAGAAATAACTACCAACCAAAAATTGCATTCTTCATGTCTATTCAATCTGCTCATTACAACCGGATTTTAGTGCAGGTGGAACTTCACGTAGCATGAAGTAACATTTAAATGAACATAATTTATGTAGCTATATTTAAGTGGTGTTTCAAAACACCTTTTGGTGACACCGCTCATTATGCAGCACAAGTAATAGAGACCCACCACAGAAAAAAGAAATAAGCACTAACCACAAACTGTATCCTCTATCTCTTATGCCTGCTTACTACAACAGGCTTCTAGCCAACAGGAATTTTCATGTCACATGGAAATAACATTTACAATTTATTATCTTAAGTAATCGTTGTTAATTTATGTTTTATAAAGAACTTAAGTGACAATATTATAGAGCCATCAACTATGCTGAGCATTTACAGCTTTAAATGTTATGAGGACTTTCATGTTCTATTTCTTTCAAATGTCATATTGAAATAACACACAAAATTTCTTATCTTAAGTAATCATCATTAATTCTTGTTTTATAAAGACCTTAAGCAACAATATAATAGACCCGTCAAATATGCTGAGCAGTTTCCGCTCTAAATGTTGTCAGGACTTTTATGTTTTATTTCTTCCAAACTAAGACTAAATGTTACAAAGACTTTCAAGTATTATTTCTGTGAAACGATGACTGAATGTAAGCCCAATCATAGATAACCAAGAACATTGTTCACTTATAATTATCTTTATTTTAATAGGGTTCGTTTGGAGTCAACTACGTGAAATAGTTTCTGTCGACGTTTCGGATCCCACTACTGGATCCATCTTCAGGGAAGTTAAGGTTGAAGCCAATGCTTGGAGATGGATAGTGAAACCTGGTTCATAAAAAGTGGGATCTGAAACTTCGGACAAAAACAATTTCATGTAGTTGACTCCAGAAGAACTGTATTCATTTTTACACCGCAAAAAGATGAATCTCAATACCAAAATTAAAATGTTGCCTTTTAAAAGCAAGCAAGGTGTCTCTCTTTTTCCATGTTTTTGATAAATATAAAGTAAGATTGTATAACTTTATTTTAAAGTTTAAAATGATTTATATGACACATCAATTAGAACACAAGAAATGAGGGTTCTATCTTACATGAGTTTGTTTCCCAGTAACTCTACATTTACCTAAAACCCAACTCGGAAACACCTCTAAACCCATAGTCAACCATCAGTTGTACAATGTATACTAATTGAATCGCATTGACTTGTCTGCTGTTCCATTCTTGTAAATCGTATAACCAGCATTTCATACATGAAATGCCATACAGAAGTGCTTGCTGATAAGCATTTATCGTATTCGATGTTTGAACATATGACAAATACAACAGAGACTCCAAAAAAAATCAAGTTAATAAACAGTGGCTTGACAAGGTAATGCCTTGAGGCAGATGAATAAAGATAAGACGATGAAACTAAGTTCTATACTGTATCAAATTGCATATACCTTCACATCCAACAGAATTTGGAGTCCATAGGTGCAACACCCTATAATGTGTGGAGAGAGACAAAATTATATTAATGCCCATTAATAAGCGTGTGAAAATATTCAAATTGACATCTAATGACCATATAAGCCATCCCTACTTAAATCCTACAGGCTAAAAGTTGGGCAGACATAAATTAATAAACTAAAATGATGTATAACTGCATGGCCAGACAACTCTGAACAATTAACAAATCTAGACAACCACATTGACCACAATATGGTCTCTTAGAATTTGCGTGGATCCTGGAATCGTGGACCTATCTTTCTGAATCTTACATTCCACTCTTGTACAGATTTCAGAAGTACCAAGAGTAACTGAAATATCTTTTCAAGCATCTGATCCTCAACTATACAATACAATGAGGAAACAAGTAGTCATAAGTATACAGTTGAACCTTCCAGATCAAGTAACTCGTGTCATCATAAGGTACTGGAAGGTTGAAACATAGAAATATTTTTATGGATGTCGTAGGTCAGCTACAAGGTCTCAGAGATCTCAGACACATCAAAATTTAAACAGCTAAAGAAATAACCACATAGTACTTCAAACATACTAAACAGTGAATACTGTGAGAAAATGGAAAATGGAAGGTTTCATCCAAAGGCAATATACAGTTAGGACATATATAAGAGAAAACAATAAAATGTCATTCAAGATCTAAACCATGTGTGGAGATGCAAGAAGTTGAAAGAACATTTTTCCCTGAGATTGTTACTTAAAGATATCAAACAGTTGTCAGCTGACTTAGCCCTTGCCACAACTGCCAGTGAGTGCTGTTTACCAAACTAGTTTACCAAGGTACAGCATGGAAGGTAGTATAAGTCAGAAGACAATAAAATATGAACAATAATAACTGAATTAAGTACGTAAACAAAAAGCATGAAAAAAATCATAAAGTGAGAAAATCTTGTGTCGCATTACATTACCAAAGCAAAACAGCATTAGACCTGAAAGTATTTATCTAATTTATTGAAGAGTGGCTTTTATTATGTAAACTTGCCGTTATCACCCTGACTACAAATGTAAATTGTAGACAAGTTGTTGCGGGTATTTTTACAAAGATCTTCCTTGGAAGAAGAATATTTGCTTTTAGCCTTTTGGATGATGTTTGACAAAGATGGTTAGGCCTACCTTAAAATTTATAAAACTCGCATTTAGACTTGTATATGCATCTATGTATTTTTTCATAATGTATATGTATATAAGTTCATATTCTTTTCAAAAATAAACATATGCCTGCACACCAGTATACCCATTTTTCTTTAAATGGCAAGCCAGAACTTACACCAGTACCCATGTATGCCAACTAAATTTTGTAAACTGTGTTTTGACAGAGAAATAATTTCTTATTCGGGCAAGAAAAAGGAGTAAAATATACTATTACTTTTCATTCGAAAAAGACAACAGGAGTGTGGAGAAGTATCTAGGAGGGACACAGTTTCCTAAATATTGAAAGCACCTGCAACAGCAGAGTGAAATATAGGCTACTGCAGGATCTGGTTTCTTTGTCTAGAAATGGGGAAATGAATACTAAATCCGTAACTTTTGATCATATCAAAAGTCTGGTTAATTGAGCAATGACTATAGTTACCAGTTGCATTGATATAGATTCATTGGAACAAATGAGATATTATGTAGAAAATTCATCTTAAAATCATGAATAATGAGCTTCTAAGATTGAAGGAAAGGAAGGATGATTACTTCTAAGTTGTGTGAAGAAAGGTTCCTGCACATCAAGATGAAATTTTGCCCTCTGTAGCACCTGAAGGACAAAAAATAAAGAAAACATTTTTTTATTCAAAAACCCATCTAAGATGAATATACTGAGAATTCACAGGAGGACTGGACTAATAGAGTGAAGTTCTTACATCTATTAAGTGAGATCCCATTTTAACAATCATTTTAATCCATTCATCCATCTTCAAAGTCAATGTTTCATCCTCAATCAGTCCTGACATAGATGCATTCTCTCTTATAAACGTTCCTGAAGATATGGACTCAGACAATGCAGATGATATCTGTTTATACAATGGGTAAACTGGCACTCCTTCCCGGACAGCTTCTCCAACATCAGCTGATGAATATTCATATCAAATGAGCACATATCAAAAGTCATAATACTTTGATCAGAAAATCCAAATGCGTCTTCCTAAAATCAGCATAATAAACAAATTATTATAAATTTTAAAATGCCATCCCTAGATGAATTCCACAATCCACAGAAAACTTGAAGGATCTGCATTGGAGAGAAAGTTATCTTCAAGTGGATATTTTCCAGCTACCTTAAAAATTTGTAACATAACTTCATTCGAAGAGAGAAAATGGCATTCTAGATGTTGATTCAAATAAATTATAAATTCAATTTGAGTTGGCAAGAACAACTCTGATATAAAGGTTCCATAATTTGAAATATAAACGAAAATAAGTAGAAGTAGAAATCTGGTTTTTCCTTTAAGATGCAACTAGCACCTGAAAAAGTAAGTAATAGGCAGATGCCAGTGTTATAACAGATTTCACCTTGTTTCAAGTAATTCAAAAACGCAATATGTGGAGAGAGAAAATAGATGGGATTTAATTTCAAGTTGTCAAAATTAGGGGAATCACAGAAGAGACTCAGAAAATCCTTTTAGTATCTCAGGGTTGATTGTTAACCATTAGATCACTCATAGTTGTGCTTATAAAATAAGAGACCCTATTGTCCTAATGACCATAATCAGTTCGTATTAGTTGCATTGCATGTCTAGATATGGTGACATATGTTGTCCATTGTGTAGGAAGATTCAAATCCATCACAAACTTCATGCTCATGCTATCATATGAGAAATATTAAGGTCTTTCTGTAGACTATAGGCCCCCAACTAAGAACATAGTAAAATGTGCAGTATCATTAAACATAGAAAGGGAAAACGCCTTTATTAAGGTTACAAATGCTAGAAACTAACTGTGTGGTTCCTAACTGGTCTAAGTCTAGCTGTGAATACACTCGAACAAAAGAACCTATGATCCAAGTTCTCACTCGATCCAGGTTCTGTCCAAGGCTACGCTTTCATATTTATCAGCCTCGTCAGCTTCTTTCATTGGTAAGCAATTCACTGCTTTATGACATTTGTATGTTTTCGAAGTCAACATTGTATTGCCAACATCCTGCACATTTAGAATCGTATTTCTGGCCCTAGAGAGCATGATGGTTTCGTGACCGCTGGAGGGAATTGATTTCCAGAACCACGTCTTTCCTCATAAATTCTAGCAAGCGCATCACTCAAGTTCAACAGAGTCAATGGAACTATTGCTAAGGATTTAAGCAAAGTAATTTCCTAGTTTCAAAACTCTATGGCTAAGTTGCAGCATCTTATCAAAGTTACAAGTCCAAAATCACAACCAGGGCTCAGATTTATGCCCAGATGCATTGGGTCAAAGTTGGAGACTAATGCTCCAAAGTGGTTTTCAAACTAATTCTGAAAGACAACTAAGGCCACGAAAACTGCCTAGCATCAGCTTACTTCCCTCACTGAAATCATTGGGGATTTTTAGTCCCATCACCAGATCATCGCAGCGATTCATGATTGTTAGGATCTCCCTATTAGTTATATTCATTCACTTTATAAAACCCTTGAGAGTATCATGCAATATTATGGTTGTGTAATTGGAAAAAAGTAAAAAGATGCTTAGGGTTTAAATTTGCATGTTTCAAACACTCCTTTATTTGGGTTGAAATGAAAGCTATACAATCAAAGATTTGACCTTGCTCAATCCCTAAACATAAGGATCAAAACACAAAGATAACTCAAAAAATTCACGATGTACAAAACATCTAGTCAAAATAAATTCTAAAAGCATTTCCAACTTTTTGCTCTTTAGATTTGTGACT
The DNA here is from genome assembly GCA_019776745.2 of Taxus chinensis. Taxonomy (NCBI): domain Eukaryota; kingdom Viridiplantae; phylum Streptophyta; class Pinopsida; order Cupressales; family Taxaceae; genus Taxus; species Taxus chinensis. The sequence continues at coordinate 59,378 of JAHRHJ020003252.1, read as the reverse complement.
TTTGCCCCTTTTCCTTGTATATCATCAAGCTTTTGTTTAATACAATACTCTAAAATAAATTGTAGCTTGAAAATCACTTGAAACCTTCTCCTTTTACACAAGTAGTGCTCAATTCTGTAACCTTAAAAAGCATACAAAATCCTTCAGCTTATAAATAATAGAATGTTCATTGCTGTTCAATATATAGAATGAATATTCCTCTTACGAATCATACATATACAAAATACACAATGAAGTGCTTATTTCCATGGAGAATGTAGGCATTTGTATCGGATGTTCCTATCATGCTTGTTTTAGCCTATGTTTATGTAGATTATAATCAGGTCAGACCTGCAATTCTCAAATTTGGTAATAATATAGACATACAATTGATGCTTTTTCATGTCTAACAAGGTTGAGAATTTCCACTCCCTTTCTTCTTTTCAAATGTTCTCGCGGAAACAATTTCGTGTTCAAAGTATGAAAGAAAGGTTTGTAAGAATTTTTAGAATTGCTCTAGTTCTTTGAATAAATAACATAATTTTACCAAGTGTTTCATCAATGAACTTATGACACGGCTTCATCATGTTCACCGGAGTGTCAATTATTTATGTCTGCATGTTGTTGATGTGGCTTGCCAATGGCCACCTTACCATTAATTGACTCACCAACCTATTTTACCCCATCCTTCATTAATGACTTTATGACATGGCTTCATCATGTTCACCGGAGTGTCAATTATTTATGTCTGCGTGTTGTTGACGTGGCTTGCCAATGGCCACCTTACCATTAACTGTCTCACCAACGATATTCCATCAATGATCACCCCATTGTAAACTGTCCTACATACAAGTTTATGATGCCTTTCCCAATTTGTTCACTATCATTCAGTTTGACACCTCTATGAATGGTCTCAACTGTCGGTTGAGTCATAAATGATCTACACCAACACTTGTCATCAATCAATGAAGACTCGTTACAATTTCAAATTTTGCATTCATTTTTTATTGAATCAAATTACATTATATTTGTTTGTAAAGCATCCCTTGAATGATAGATCTTCACCTTTATGCAATAAGACATCTTATTCTTCATAACAATTCAAATCTACCACTTCAATTGTTTTATCATCTTAAACGTGGTTTACTCTATAAAATCATGTTCACATCATCTCCAATTTCTATCCTTTCTTATCCAATTTTACCATGTATACTGGTACCAATATTTCTCATTTAACATTTCCATCCTTTAATATTTTTCATGTCGAAGTTTTCTTCTTTGATGATTCATTCTTGCAGCCCATTGAGCCGTCAATCATTTTGCATTCAATGGACAAGATTGATATAGCACTCATTGTAAAATTTCTCTCTCCCAACTTGTTGTTTCACACCAACTCCTAAGCTCATAACCAAAACTCCATAAGCAACACAACTTTCTTATGAGTTGAAATGCAATAAATCTAGTAGTTCCTTTGTAAATTTCCTTGTATACCCATGATTTTGAGGCAATTAATCTCCACAATCCTTTTATGTATGCACTCTAAAATGTAAAATGATTCACTAACCCTTTCTATTGCCAAGGGCTTGTTGGTGTATTAACCTCCCAATCAGGATTGGAGTGGGCTGGCTGGAGTAATCTTGTCATATATGTCGATGCCCTTACACTTCATGTTCCTTTCCTAGTATCGCTTACATTCCCCCAGCTCCCCTTTACCCCTTCCTTTTCTTTATGTTTGGCCCTCTAGGCATCCTTGGGACACTCCTAACCATGGATGGCAATGTCCCATGGGAGCAATGTTTTTGCTCCCAAAATTAAGCTTATGCTCCCGAACATTGCTGGTAGCATCTGACTGAGAGGATATTGGTTTGAGATTTTACACCTATATATACACCCCAACCCTAAGCCTATTTCCAAACACCAACACAAATTTGGTATTCCTCTACTATGCACTCAAATTTACAACAAATTCATGGACACTTAAAGAATGCTAGGATAAAGGAGCTTTGCCAAAGGAATATTGTTTGCAAAAACGGGGACTTCAAGATACAAGAATAGAGGAATATCAGCAAAGTATACCAAGTCTTAGGAGTCCCCTGATATGGTTTAGTAGGTTTTCTCTATCCTTCTTGACTTCACATACGAAATATCATCTCAAAAGTTTAATGCACAAGTCATTTTCATGCATGTTGGTCATTTACATGCTAACGTTACAAATAGCCTTTCTTATCGCCTTGCATATTGCCCTACATAATGCCTTGCATATTGCCCACGTATTACATATTTGAGTATAAACTAAGAGAGGACCCTTGAACTTTATTAAGCTTAGAGGTTAACATAATAGAGTTTCTTTCTAAGTGTATACATTTTGGTCAATCCTTCCTTTTGTTGGGTCACAACTCACGATCCTTATTTTTCAAGCATTTTTCCTTGATTTTTAAATATTTCTCGTATTAGATTCCCTTGAAGCATCCATCCCCAATTCTCACAATTAATCATTTAGGTATTAACACTACTGAAGATACTACCTCTTGGTAAACATCTCTCAAAAATCCTTCAAAAATGGCAATTTCTTATTTTTGTGCCCTAGCACTTTGAAATGCTCTCAAATTCGTTTGAAAATATAGAAAAATTGTGCCCTCGAATGGCATTTTTATGACTTTTTTTTCCCCTTTGCAATGGCGCCGACTGTATTTTGTCCTTGAAGCCTCATGAAACCATGTCCTCTTTAATTTTTATTCATCCTCAATTCCTGCCCCAAGCTCTGATACATATGTTAGAAGATGGAACAAATAAAAAATGAAGAGAAAACTGAAATGCACACATAGTAGATTGTGTGTCCATCATTTTATCATGAAAAAAAATTACAAAATGGTTGAGAAGGTTACAATCGATCTTTAGTTAATTCATAACTAATAGTGATTAAATAATAAACTATAAGGCTTATATTCTAATAATAATTGTTTCCTACAAAACTTTTGTTAGAAGATGTGAACAAAGAATATAATAAAGATGAATTGGACTGCACACCAAATGAAAGTGTCCTTCATTTTATTATGTTGGGAGTAGTTACAATTGGAACAGTTCTCAAACAGTTCATAATTTATTATTGTTAGAAAACTACTAACTAATATGTATGAATATAAATATATTCATTATATTCAATACTCCCCCTTGATGACTAAATTGAAAACAACTCCAAGTTTGTCCCGAAATTTTACAAACAAGATGGGACCTAGAGGTTTAGTCATTAAATCTATAGGCCACTCCTTAGTACGCTGAAAGCTGCAGTCCTCTGATGTTTTGTTGTTGTCCAATGTAGGAGCTTCGGTGTAGACAGAGACCGAAAAAGACAGCTGACAACAAAAAAAGATCCAATCATGTGGACATAAGATATAGCAAGTTGTCCACCAAGTGTTCGTTGAGTGACTCATTCACCAGTAATGAATCATCATTGGCTAAGAGGTTCAGCCCAATCTCCAGAGTTCCAAAATCAGATTCTTGGAGATGTTGATTGAATAAAGTGTACCAGGCTTGTGGAGCTTGCTTAAGTCTGTGCAAAGACTCAGATAAGTCTGCAATCCAAATGATCTCGATCATGTCCCTTCTTCAAGCAGCACCATATAGATCTCCTCATCCAAAACTCTGCCCAGGAAAGGACTTTGAGATATCCCCGAACCAAACTGAGCTGCTATGGAGAAAAGCAATTGAAAGGTGACCATCTTTGCAAAAAGGAGTAACAACCAACTCCACAGCAGGAGAAATAACCATCTCTGCAGTGGTAGGGGAAATAATCATATCCTCTTGTTGCCATCTATACCCCCTCCTGTTGCGAAAAACCTTTTGCAACAAGATGAGCAAAGTGCCCATGCTCTATTGTCCTTTGAGTCAGTGTGTGACTGAGTGATTGTGTCATCAGCATGTTCAACACATCCTAGATAGTAGATTATCCCTCCACAATTCATGTGCCTCTTGCATTTCTTGCATCCTGTAATTTGGGCATTTCATCTGCCCATACATGAAGTATTTCAGTCTCCTACACATTAGTGGATATTCCCTCCACAATTAGTGCATGTAGGTTGATTGGAGTAGGGTCAACATTCCTACGAGGAATGGCATCCTCCAACACATCCTAAATGGTGGAGTCTCCCTCCACATATGCTTTTAAGTTGACTATAAGAGAATCAACTTGCCTATAACAGGCCACCATGCCCAATGCCTAGGGCAATCACCCGTCCTTGTTTCACATCTGACACAAGACACTTCTCCCCAGAGAAATTTACAACAATATTGGGATTCTCTGTTAACTGACAAAGAGATAAGAGATTTTTAAGCAACTCAAGGTCATGGGCTATTGGTGAGTTACAAGTAGTTTGTAATTATCAACCCAAGTTTCATTCCCATTGAGTTCAAGGATGCTTTCAACTAATAAGTGGCCATGGGGACACCTTGAGGTAGGGGTCGAACATCTCCATATGGACCAAGTGAACATAGTGGAGCGCTCCGAATGCGGATCGCTCGGCGGACATTAAGGACCCAAGCCCACCCCCATGTCCCACTTAGAGAAAGTGCTCCTCCAACACTCCAAGTTCATAGCTTTGGTATAATAAAAGTGTTTACCATTCAAAGTTTTGAACTCAAGGTCTTGGGATTGGTAAGTTACAAGTAGTTTGTAATCATCAACCCAAGTTCCATTCCCATTGGAGTTCATTAGGATGCTTTCAATAAGTGGCCATGGGGACACCTTGATGTAACAAAGGGGTCGAACTTCTCCATATGGACCAAGCGGAACATAGCGGGGTATGTTCTGAATGCGGATCACTCAATGGATATTAAGGACCCAAGCCCACCCCCATGTCCCACTTAAAGAAAGTTCCTCCATGTTTCCAGTTCATAGCTCTAGTATAATAAAAGCGTTTACCATCCAAAGTTTTGCCAAAAAATCTTATAAAAGTGGTTAATTATTTGATGGTTATATCTGGTTCCACCCAAGTTCAAATCCCAGATTAAAAGCATGATCCTTGTTCGGGGTGGTAATGTTATTAAATATGTATTGCTAGAAAAGCTGATTTAAAGGATTCTGAATTCGAGATTGCTTGCGCTAGAAGTGTGTCAAGTGTGGTGATTCTCGTTCGCTAATTGTTGAGCTTAAATGCTAGGATACCGTGGCTTTTAATGTATCTAGTTCATAGCTCCGATCAAAAGCGTTTATACATCTAAAAAAAACTCTTTTGTAGACAAACAAACAAGATATTTTTATACAAGATAGGAACATACCTAACATTCCTTACTAATAGTGTTTGAGCATGATTCATCACAATGCGTACATCTCCTATCCCCTCTACTGCAAGTGACTCTCCATCAGCTAATACAACTGAATCAAAACAATTTGTAATTGCAATAAATGATACATACCAGTCCCTTCAACATGAAAAAATTTTGGATGCGACAAAGTCAATGATCCAATAACTAGTAGCATTGTTGTTTGAGCATGATGTCATAAGACAATAGAGAAGCATGCTCTTCCTCAAAATCTTGTTCATCTGCAACTGGCTGCCACATTTGCCTCATCCTGTGGCTTTTTGTTTTGTTGGGAAAGATCATATTGTCTACTTCTGGCAATCCTTTTTGAGATGCCCAACCTTATGACAGTAATGACATTTTACCTGGTATTTGGAAGATTCACCAGAGTGTTGTTTCCACTTCCCCTTTGATTGAGCAGTCAATGCACTCTCTGATTGTCCAAAACTGGACTCAAGTGTCTGGTTTTGTCTCCATTCCTTTTGTAACAGATAGGAACTGACTTTATCAAAAGTCAAGGTCTGACTTTCAACCATCAAATGTAAGGCTTCCACAAATGACTCATACAAGGACAACAAACTGTTCAGAACCAATGCCACCAGATCGTCATCATCCACCTTTTTATTAATGGAGGCAAGCTGGTCTCGAAGATCTTTCATCCAAAGTAGGTGTTCTGATGGGGATCTATCCTCTTGCATCCTTGCCAAAAACAGCAAATTCTTCAAGTATAACACCCAACTCTTCTCTGAAGTCATGTATTTGTCCTTCAGACTGGTCCATAGCACACTAGCCACAGTGGCATTTCCAACTTGGTAATCAACTCATCAGATGTACCAGATCCGACCGTGAACTTTAGAAGCAACAATGGCTCCCTATCCAAGATTTTTATAATCCAAAAAATTCGGTACTTGGTCGGCCTTGTTCACTTGCCCAAAATGATTTTATGGTGTCAATAATCAAGAAACTCCAATAGTTTAAAATCTTAATGGCTCCATATATTATCCACCTTTTTATTATGGAGCCGGTTAATATTTTACTTCTCCGGTAAAGTCAAGTGTTTTGCCCATTTTTGCATCCTTGCCAAAATTCACAAATATAATTGTATATACACGCATCGAATTTTTAATTTGTAAATCAAGATTATTTGACCTTTAGACTATTATAGCTCACTCACCAAGGCAGTGGCGTTCCGGACCTGGTCTTATGTATCAACTCATCGGATATTCATACAACTTCAGCAGCAACAAGGCCTCCTTATGATGTTTGTCATAATTTGCAAAATTCGCAACTGACCTTCCTTCCTCGCTTAGTATGATTTTATTTGTCTCAAAATTCTGAAATAGTCAGAATCTTATGACTCCAAACAGAATAGTTTTGACCCATTTCAGTTTTTTAGCAACAAGACTCTTTCAGAACGAGGTTTTGAATGTTTGCCCAGGTTTTAAGAAAGATCCACACACTATTCTGACTTCCGACTGTAAATTAATGCAGCAAAATGAAAGTACTGCCTTTATTTTTTGAATTTTTATGTCTGAATGGAAACCTCCTGTGCAACAAAAAAGAAATGGACTGATTGTATATCTCTGATGAACTTCTGTCGTGGAAATAAATGGCGACAAGTAGCATGTCTGATCAAAACCAATGCAACAGTAAAAGTACAGTTTTCTATACAGCAAAAACTACAGGTTTCTGAATTCAGCTTATGGAACAATTGAACTTTAATAAAGGTACTTACAGTTTCTGCTTTGTTAACAATGTTGCCATCTGCAAAGATGACCTAATACAGTTCTGGCATGTTCTATGTTTGAAAAATTCCCATGCAGGGTACTCTTCTATTCTGAACAATGTTTGCATTTAAGCAAAAATTGTGCCCTAGCCAATCACAACCACAAAACTGACTATAGGCAGTCAGCTCACTTCAGCAAACTGATGTCACAGAAAAACTTCTTTGCATAAGCTTTTATATATTCAGCAAACAGGCGTCACAACAAGGTTTCACCATGGGCAGGTTGCAGCCACTTGTCATACCTAATGGCGACTGTGTTTGGATAATATTTTTGCACTATTTTTGTATTTTTACAAATTTTTGGATGTGACTAATTTTTTAGAAAACTTGCCCTTTTTACATGCCCTAAACACGAATGTATTCTGGTGCCCTCCTCAACAGCAAAACATGACTGGTTTCTTCAAAAATGACTCCTTCAATCTGATTTACAATCACGAATGACTGTATTTTTGTGCCCTTGATTACTTTCGTCCTACTCCTTGGATTTCCCAATGATTTGCAGGTCTACACAACCCTTCACAGTCTTCTTTCTGATGTTTGTACTCAACACCAAGAGCTTCCTCAAACTTTGCACCTTTCAAGCACTAATGGCTCTACTACCAATGTCTAGAAGATGTGAACAGAGAAAATAATGAAGAGGAATTGGACTGCACACCAAATGAATGTGTGTCCTTCATTTTATTATGTTGGGAGCAGTTACAATGTAGTTGGAACAGTTTTGAGACAGTTCATAACTCATTACAGTTAGAAAACTACCAACATGTATGTGTATAAATATATTACTTATATTTGTATGAACCTCTACTATGACATCAGTGCCAAAATAATGGCATCTTAAAAGTATTGTCAATTCACCTCTCATATGTCCTGATTTTGTCGCTATATGTGTCGATGAATACCTTCCTTGCAATTGTAGTCCTTAAACCCTTGGAAAATTGCTTCCAAAGTCATTATGGATCCTCAGTGTATTACTATCTATCAAACTTCTATGGTTTTCAACCAATGTCTTGCAAATTTTCAAATAAGTAAAAATGGTCAAACTTCTTTTTCAAAAGTAGACTCAGTGTCTTCAGTAGTAGAAATACTTATTAGTAACAAAAATACTGCAAATTGAAGGCGGTAAGCTCTTGAGCGATTACCAACATAGCTCACTTAGATTTTCATGAATCAAGATCTAAGAGCTTCTCTTGCACTTGCATATAATTACTAAATGGTCTTCTAAACATTCACTTTAAGCCTAACATTTTGATTGAACACATCATTGAATCTCTTGAAGGATAAACCAAGACCCGTGTTGAAGCTTTGTGGAGATCCTTGGCTAGGTCACTTCCAAATAGCTGAAGCATCATCCATCTCTTTGGCACTTCCATGTAGGTATTACCCTCCACAACTCACACATGTAAGTTGATTGTCAAGGCATTATACTTCTCTATTCTACCCACCAGACCTATAATGCTATTACCTATTGTTGTTGGTCTTTACATTCAGACACGATACAATTTTTGATTCAAACAAATGCACATAAATAGCTTGGATTCATTCTTTCCTGACTAATATTATTCTTATTCAAAACTTAGGCAACTTACCTAACAATATCTTACTATAAATCTGGCTCATTATTTTGCAATATGAAAATGTGGATATCCTTATCCATTGCTAAATGCATGAGATCTTCCAATCACCCAATGTGTTACAAAGACAAAACAGAAAGATACTTTCTGAAAACTCATGAATCTACTTTAAAAATGTGAAAAACACTTAAAATTGCTTTAAAAGTTGCCGAAACGTTTTGGATACGGGAGCGGGAGCGGGGTATCCGATACGCGGAAACGGCAAAAAAAAATTTGACCCCGGATACGGCGTAGGATACGGCAGTACAAAAACTATATAAAAATTAAAAAATATATAAATTTCAGCCTTTTAAATAGGAATTTAATTATTAACCACATATTATGCATATGAAAGACAAGATAAAAGACAAGTTATAAGCTAAATAAGTGAATAACCACAACAAACAAGCTAGGATACCGATAAAACTTAGAAACTTAAAAGCTTAAAAGTTAAATTAAAATTTAAAATACTTAAATCGAACACAATGTGAATGTCATGAATCTCATGATATATTAAATTCAATCATAGATCAATATTCAAAGTTCAAACTATCTTTCATTGTCAATATTCATCATATTCCTCTTCATCAAGAGGATCAAAACCAGCTACATCATCATCATTATGTGGTTCATTAGAACCACATGGGCTCGAACCACTCGCACTAGGGCCACTGCCAGTTGCACCCCCTTGTGCATGTAGGTCTCGTGGTGCCAGTGCCACAGAACTCCCCTCATCATCATATGCTCCATGGTGGGAAATGGAAGCATCCAAGTCAACTATCTCTGGATCAATGTCCCAATGTCTTGTTGACCCTTCCTTGTACTCCGGCTGCTTGTGGGATAAAAGGCGCAAGTTGGAATGTATGTATACCAAATCTTCAGCCCTTTTAGCCCTCAACCTGTTGCGTTTCTGTGAGTGGATGAAACTATATGTACTCCAGTTGCGCTCAGAGGAAGATGAACTTGCAACCTATTAAGGCAACCCAAACTTCAAAGTCAATGCAAAGTTCAACTTCAAACTTAAACACTCAAACTTAAATTTTAAAAAACTAAAAGAAAAGAGAATAAAAAAATTTAAAAGTTACCTGTGCCAAGACCTTGATTGCAAGAGGTTGCAAGTAAACCGATGAAGTACCATGGAGGTACCACCACATATGAGCATCCATCTTGTATTTGCTCCGAAGAGCGAGAAGGCTATGACCGTTTCTGCTATGAAATTGCCAAACTCTACATAAACCGATGAAGTACTATGGAGGTACCACCACATATGAGCATCCATCTTGTATTTGCTCCGAAGAGCGAGAAGGCTATGACCCGTTTCTGCTATGAAATTGCCAAACTCTACCATAACCTGGTCTTAGGCCTCAGGATCAGGGAAGAGCCTAGCCAATGCCGCCATATATCCCTCACTGACTTCCGCATCCCTGTATGGTGCTACCCTCCCTGGCAAGGAAAGGATCTCTGTGCTATAAAATCTAGGAGTCAATGCAAAAGCCAGTAGATGTAATGGGGTGGTCATTTTGTTCCACCGCTCAATGAGGATTGACTTCACTTGTTTGAAAAATATTTCCTCGGGATCTTGTTCTTTTGCATTTATGACGGCTTTTATCTTCTCAATCATTGAGTCGATGCCGTCATATATCTCTCCTAGACATGGCTGATCCGTGTCAGTAAACCGGATCATGCTCATAATGGGCTCCGTAAAACTCAACAGATAATTCACTCTATCCCACCAAGGGTCCTCTAAGATCAGGGTCTTCACTTTTTGAGCCCGTTGAGTGTTTGATTGCCTCCATATAGACCAAAGATTGGATGTTACCATCCTCATGAGTGCCTCTCGCACCTTCACTAGTCGTCTCAAGACGATTGTGTGTGATGCAAACCGAGTCTCAGCAACCTAATAAGAATGAGGAACAAAAATTAAAAATAAAATTGAAAGCTAAAAGAATACTAAAAAACTTAAATTTGAATTTTAAATTAAAAAGAAAGAAAGAATTTTTTTCCTTACCTTCAGTAGCTCCAACTGCGAGAATGATCTAAAAATGCCCTGTGACATGTGGTGGTTGGTGACAAACATTTGGATCTCTTCAGCTTCTTCATACACTTTGTTGGATCCGCTCTATTTTGTTTGCCATTTTCTTTAGCATTAAATTCAATGAATGCACGGCACATGGTGTCCAAAAAATATGCCCATACCGTGCCTCAACTAGCATCCCCGCAGCTTTGCAATTTTTGGCGTTGTCCGTTATGACTTGGACAACATTTTCAGGCCCCACTGCCTCAATGGACTCAAAGAGAATGTTGGCTATAAATTGGGCATCCTTCACTTGCCCCTCACAATCAACCGCTTTCAAAAACATTGCCCCCTTAGGGCATACTGCAATCACATTGATTAAAGGGCGGTTTCTTGCATCTTTCCATCCATCAGAAACAATGGACACACCTGTTTTGGTCCATGAGTCCCTAATTGGTTGCAAGGAGGTTTCCACATATTTTTTTTGTTTATCCAAAAGGGTGGTGCGGATCTTCTCATATCCTGGTGATTTATACCCTTTTGGTGCCTCATTGATGGCTTTCACCATCTCATGCCAATAAGGTGATCTCACAACATTAAAAGAAAGCCCATTAGCATATACACACCTTGCAATGTGTTCATCTGCAATTGCCCTGGTCTCATTCTGAAAGGCCTTTTCCAATGGCCCTTTTGTCTTGCTTTTCTTTCGTGCAAGGGAAACATCCTCATCCGTGGAGATAGGAGCCACAAATGGATGTGGCATGGCCACAATTGGGGATCCACTAGGTGATGGAGCAACTGGAGGCCTCGTTGAACGAGATGAACCTCCTCTTTTAGCCAATGGATGACCCGCTCTCATAGCCACATTTGCCTCTGCATCTTCCTGCTCTTTGATATATGCCAAAACTTTTGCTTTTGGCACCCCAACATTATTCTTCCCCTTGCATACTCTTATGCCATTACCCGTTATGGCACACAAGTGGCTTTTCACCCTACTGTAAGAGCCTTTGAATAGTCCATCACAATCATTGCATTTCCATTCAAAACAACCACCACCTGCAAGTTGTTGAACTATTGTTACGTGCCTCCATAACGGTGAATTTGGGTCAAAGTCCTTGGCCAAAGATTGCCCAGAAGAAGCAGAACTTGTTGTTGCCATTGTAGAAATACCTACAAGGTTCCAAAAAAAAAAAAAAGCAAAGAAAACAATGGCATGCAATTGCATTGTGATTGAACAATGAAAATTAAAAAAGTTAAATAGAAAGAGCAAAAAAAAGATGAACATAAGCAAAAAAATCAAAATGTAATGTGTGCAAGATTAAATAACAAAAAAAAAAAAAAAACAAGGTTAGAAATTAAAAAAAAACTTACCTTCACTTTGTAAACCACAAATCCTTCACAAATCTTCCTCCTTTACAGCTCCTCACACTCCTACAAGCTTAGCAATAGCTCCTCAAACCCTAGACAAGCACAATGCAATTTTGGAGAGCCAAAGGTAAGTTTCTTTGCTTTATGTTTTGTTTTTGTGTTGTTCTTTTGTTTTATTGTTTAGAGTTAGCTTTTAGGGTTTAGATTAGAAAAATATTTTATTTTTTAAAGGAGTGGTGCTTTTAAAACATGGAAATCATTAAAAAAAAAATGAAAAAACGCGTTTTTTTTGTGGGAGCGGGCAGGGAGCGGCGGCAGGGCTGCGGAAACGGCCGGGTATAAACTCCCTAATACGTGATAGTTATGATGGAAGGGAATTTGCTAAACCTAAAATGACCTATTTAATTGAAGTCATATTTACATTATTGGCACTAAGTGCTTCCTAAAGCCATAAAGTAAATCTTTATTTCCATTGTAAAGCTTGCTGGAACCTTCACTAAGATCTAGTGCATGACCATTATTGAAGCTTTATATTTACAAACAATCTAACAAATTGCAAACAGCTTCAACGATAATGAAAATGCAAGAAGATTTCAAAAGTCACTTGTTGATTTCTCCATAGTTACAAAAGAGTCATTTCTTTATTTTCGATACATTGTTACTAGATTTGTAACATACAATATCAATGCTCTTGGGGAAAACTGCTCTGCGTTTCTTGCTTGGAAATTGAAAAAACTATAATAGTTTCAACCTCAATCACAATGAAGCTTAATTGAACTCATTTACATGAACTCTTCTTCAGTGGCATTGAATCACCAAGAAATGGGCTAATAGACAGATTTCAACATGGTTTCACTAAAATGGCAAAGGCTAATTTCCATTTGTCTTTTGTGAAGCTTATGGGATAATTTTAGTGAAAAGTGACTTGCAATAAATTGACATTATAACGACGAGGGACACCATAAGGACTATGGGGTAATTTTGGCATTAAATAAATTTAACCAAATTTTCCATGGTCATGTTTGAAAACGATGAATCTGCTTTGACATTCACCAGAACAGTCATACAATGGTCAGAGTAGAAAAATTTTCAGATGCCTACAAAAATTCAAAGCCCTAAAATGGACTTCAAATGAATGTATTTTCCAAACAGGATTGGATGGTCGATAAAATTTCACCTTATGAGTTTGACTATTTCAAAAATGCATGGACATTTATATGGCAAAGGCTGAATTAAAATTTTGAAAACTTAAATTTAATTGTTAATATTTGAAAACACCCCTACCTAAGGTAATGACTAACCTAAGTTTCTCATTGTGACAAAGGACAAATTACCCTCCAAGATTTGTCAAATCACTATTAAGTTTGACTACTCACATGATACACCATGTAGAGACATTTTAAGGTGAAAGGCCCTTTTCTCAATTTCAGATGGTATTTGAGAGCTTTTTTGGCGTGAAAATTGGTCTTGCTTTGTTATTGTCTGAAAGTTCAAAAAGAACAGAACATGGAACATCTGCCGAAAAATGAGATGAAAACTGAGCTTTTCTATCATATCGAAATGCAGTTTAATGGTCTAAGCTCACTGAGAGTATACGACCTTTGAGGACACAATTTTTGAGCTTTGATCGAGGAGTGAAGAAAGTGATTTCACTAATGATTGAATTCTCGTGATCAAGTAAAATCAATGTAAAGAGCAATTTAAATGGAAGTTAGCTTAAACCCATTTGTTATGTTTTGTGCAATTCACCTGCATGTAACAGATGCTCTTTTCATTTTGTGGAATGGATGGCACGAAAAGACTTATTGTCAAATTGGTGCACCAATGTAAAATGCATCACCCAAAAAATCAAATTTATGAAAAAACAAAACGATAGTTCACCTTTGAAATTAATGTGTTTGCAAAAATTAATTCCAACATTGATATGTTGAACAAGCAATCATTCCTCAAGAACAGAAGTAGAGACACTGACTGTGTGTCCCCAGATTTCATCCTGAAATTTGAGACTACCCTATCCGAAAAAAAATTCGTACTTTTAAAATAATGGGTCGTTTTGTGTTTTTATTGCCAGAAAGTTCCTGTAATGTGTGTCAAGATATTCCCAAGGAGCCATATTAGCCATTTTCGCCAAATACCCAGATGCCCAAAATTGTTATATTCTTGTCGTCGGGATTTGCCTGCGGGAAATTTGTATTTAATTATTTTGAGCCCCGTTTGAGGCAATTTGTGCTCCGGTTTAACTCTGTTGTGATCGTACATATCATTATTCCCATATACCAGTAGGGTTTTAACCAGGAATGCATTCTGGGCTTTATTTGTGACTTCTGGCAACGTTTTGTGTTTTTTGTGTTTTTGCCGTTTCGTTTTCTGTGAAATTTCTCTGGATCAATTCCTTTGCCGGTTTGGCCTGATTCTTGGCCTGGAGTATCTGGAGATCACATACGCACGTTGTGCCAGAAGGAATTCGCCATCGGAGGTCTGGTTCTCTGGGAAAAGACGAAGTCGTGCACCAAAAAGCCTCTTCTGGGCTGGCCGCATTTTTGGAAAAAGAAGGTTTGAAGTGGATCATGGGATTTTTGGAAGCAGCAGGCAGGTGGGAATTTTGTACCTGCCTAGCAGGGTACTTTTTCCCATGGAAGCAACGCCACTTAAGTCACAATGGGAAAATTAGAGGCAGCAGGCAGGCGGGAATTTCTTACCTGCCTTGCAGGGTAAAAATTCCCATTGTGGAATAAAAGAAAAATCACTTAAGTGAATCATGGGATTTTATTGCCTGCCTTGCAGGGTAAATAATCCCATTATGAAAGTCAAACGACTTAAGTGAATCATGGGATTTTCAGGGCTGCCTTGCAGGGTAAATAATCCCATTGTCATGTGACTTTTAAAAATAGAAATCTCTTATGCCAAAAAGTGCGACCCCTTTAGGGAAAGAAAGGCAGCCTTAAATTAATTAATTTAATTAATTTCTCTTCCAATTTTGGCGCCCAGGCTTGTGGAAAAGTCAACAAAGAAAAGTGAACAAAACGAAGTTGAAAATAGACTGTTCTAAAATTAAATAAATAATATTTATTTAATGCAGCCCCTTTATGTCAAAAAGTGCGCCCCATTTGGGAGAGAAATAATACTTTTTTAAGTATTAAATGATTAAATTAATTCCTATTTTCAGTGGCTAAGGTCAAAGCATACTGTGAGGCTTGAGTTAACTGGAAGCAGAAGTCTAAAATTAAATAAATTTAATTTATTTAATGGCAGCCATAAGCATGCACAAAATAGGCGCCCCATTTGAAGAGTAAAGCTTATTAATTTAATTAATTGCCAGGAATAGCAAAGGCATTAATTAATTATAGAATCATGAAGGATTATATAAGCAGGGGTTGTCATAAGGATGAATTAATTAATTCAAAGGCAAAGAAGTGCAGCCCAGAGGAAAAGTGCGCCCCATTTGGAGAGGATTTTTGCCCAAAAGAAGGTGAAATTAATGCTTAAAAGCTTCCAATTTTGGCGCACAGGTTGAAGGAGGTTGATTTGTGTCTGGATAATTGTTTGCATAAGTGATACAGGTGCTCAGGTGAAGTTGGTAAAATTCATGCTTGCTTTGCATGCAAATAAAACATCAAATTTTGGGGCAGCAGGCTTGAATTATGCAGATTTTTATGATTAAAATCCACTGTTCATGTTCCGGTTGCCATCTTTGTCTGAATTAATTGCAGGAATTCATTACAGGTGCTTTACAAAAGAAAGGGAGCTTAAATCAATGTCCAATACATTGAATATATCCTCCGAATCTGAAGAATTATCCAGATCTGCACCAGTTTTGAAGAATTCCGACAAGATAAGTAGAAAAACAATTGTTCAGACAAAGATAGACACAGCCATGGCAAAGAGGGATGAAAAAGAAAGCACAACGGAATCATGCATCACTTCCAAATTTGCAGACATTGGAGACACAGATCTAGGTCCGGAACCTCTTTCCGAATTGATTGATAGATCCAGAGCAGGGAAGACTTCCCTCATGCGTGCAGTTAAAAGCAGTGGAATTATTCGAGCTGCAGCCTTTCCATACACAGCCCAGTTGCCAGAGTTCGTTATGGAGTGTGCTAGGTCTTACCATCCATCATCCAGATCAGTGCGAGATGCTACGGGGAAAACAATAATTCGGTTGGACGCACAGTTCATCAATTATTGTTTGAAGATTCCGGCACGAAAGGTGGTGACTTCTATTAGCATTCAGGATGCCGGCAGCAGGTGGGAGAAGCATAGAGTTGACTGCGTGAACATAATGAACAACAGATACATGAAGAAGCCCAGATCTCCTTCCAAGTTCCCAAGAACTCTTCCGCGGTCCAATCTGGTACAAGAGGTAGATGATATTGCCAAATTGTTATGCAGGATAAATGGCGAAGCGAACGCTCACACTTTCCGTACATGGATGTATGCTTTCATCAGGACCATTGAAATCAACAAGACTGATTCAATAATCAATTGGTCGAAAATTATTAGCGACAACATTGGTGAGCAACTCCGGAACGTGAAGCGTACTTTCAGCTTCAAAATGACTTCCTATTTGGTATATGCAGCAGCTTCACAAGGCATCTTCTCCAAGCTGGATAGATGTGGCAGTTCTTTCCAAGGACCCCATTTTCGAGTGCTACCCACAGCTTACTGTACCTGCGTGCAGGAAAGATTTCAAAGTGGTCAACGATGGATTCTTCTACGAATTCATTTGCAGGCTAGACAGGGACCTAAAGGCCAACAGGGTAAGCAAGGAAGCGTGGGAAGTTGTATCCAGAATTGGCAGTCTATTCATTCAGTTTGCAGATTTCACATACCTCAGGGTTACTGGCTTTTCTGGAGAACCGGTTAAGCTGCCCAGATATCTGAATGATAGATTGATCACCATGGAGCTGAGCAGACAACTTGTGGAGATACACGACCTTCAGTCGAAACGGCACAAGTCTACGGGCTTCTTCCCGATCACTGTGGGACATTATAGCTGCCAGAGCATTCATAGAGCTCGAGGATTGGAGGCGGAAATGTTATCCAACAGAGTACGAGCAAGAGTTCTTCCCGGCACGGCTGAACTTCGATCCATTTGGAGTAGCCAGGAAGACGATCTCCCAGGAGTACGCACATGTGCCTTCATTAGAGGATTTCTGGATGAAGTGCAAAAGTGAGTACGAGGTTAGAAAGAAAGATTTCAGCAGGCTATCAGCACGGCAAGTGTTCGACTTTGGATTAGCACGGATACCTGTGGATCTTAAAGATGATGGGACTGTGTTACTTGACACATACCATCAAATGGGAGGAGATAGAGCCGTACTTCAGGATAATGTAGGGGGTTGCCATACGATTGAGGAAATGTCTGGCGCTGTTCTGGTGAATACTTCAAACTGGTTGCTGACGAAGGGATACTGCCTTGATGAAGCATTGATGAATCAAGTCACGGGCAACTTCGGCACAGGAGATTCCCTCAAGAGGAAGCACGGAGGAGAAAGCAGCAGAAGGCCCGAGAAGATGAAAGTGCACAGAAGGTCTCAATCAAAGGAGAAGATCACTTCCACGGCTATGACTTTAGTTCCGGCTTCTCCAGCATCCAGTACTTCACCGACTGTTGCACCTCAGCAGGACACTTCCATGCCTCCACTGAATCCGGCAACATTCATCTTCTCTCCTCAGCCACTCCGTTCAGCACCTGTTCCAGAAGAAACGTTGAAGCTGCAGATGGCAGAGTTTGAAAGAGCTTTGTCCTTGGATGATTCAGAAGATGGCAGCCATAACACTGTAGCAGTTTCTGATGGAGAGGAATCAGAGCGGGAGATAGTAGTACACTCAACAACTTCTCATTCTCCGAGAAGTAATTTCTCAGAATGGTTGACTTCGCAGTTGGTTCCAGAAGCTAGAGTGGAAATGAACTTGGAGGAACACGACTTGCAGCTGCTCCGGAGTCTAGGCAGAAAAGACAGAAAGCCTAAAGTTGCTAAGGTAACTTCAAGGTTGATCATCGAGGAGTCGGGGCAGAAGTTTCCTGAGATGTCAATGCGGACGAAGGGGAAGAAAGAGGATGAGCTCACGGAAGAGGACATAACAGTAACCAGAGTACCCATCGGTCAAGCCACCACAGAAGGATTGAAGCAGGATACACAGACATTGATAGATGCTCTATTCCTTAGGCTTGACAGAGAAAAGGCAGAGAAAGATGAACTTAAGAAGCAGGTATCTTAGTTGTGCGAGATCATTGCCAAGGTTGCTAAATCTTCCACTCAGCCCATTTCAGCTCAAGAACAGGTGAGTGATCATCTGATGCAGGAGATGGAAGATGCAAACAATCAGGTGAAAACTATCGATGAATGGAAGAATCTGATTATTCGTCAAGCTTCTGTACAACTCGGAGAGGTGCCAAGCCCGCCTGAAGGTTATGAATGATGCAGCAGATCAGCTGAAGCAACTGGTGACAAGCATAGTAGATATGAACACAGTTGCTGAGAGTAACCTGAGTACTTTGGCCGAAATCAATAAGCTGCCGGGAGAAGTGTTGGTTGCGGAACAGATTGTACCGGACGGATCAGTTGAGAAGGGGAAGCAGCTGGAGTTTGCAGTATCTTTCCGTTTGGAGATCTGCAGAATTATGCTGAAGAGGATGCAGGCACTTGAGAGTAAGACATTGTCTTTACCAGACAATATCATTGCTTTCACTGAGGAGGAAGTGGTCGGAAATGTTACTTCATACGTACGGATCATTCCTAGCAGAGTGCCTAATTCCCTGGAAGGGTCTCTTCTGATGGTACAAGGGAGAATTGATGGAGCTACTAAGCCTTTCACGATGAATTCCATTAGCAGACTGGTGGCACTGCAGTCGGATATTGCGAGGTTCGGGCCGAGCTTGGAGGATGTGGAAGCATGTATCAAGGTGTTGAACGAAGGATTGCTGCAGTTCAGGACAGAAAAGGAAGTTGTGGCTAAGACAGATGGGAAGATGCTGAATTACATGTTCGACAAGTATATTCAGTATCAGAACAAAAAGAAGATATAAATGTTACAGCTGGCTTGACTTCTTCTTCTATTCTTTCTTCTTCTATTTTCCACGTTCCCGGATGAAATTGTAAAACTTTGAAGTTATTGGTTTTGAAACCATTGCTTTAAGTTATGTGGAACAATTCTATTAGTTAAGTGATAGATGTGTCACTTAAGGAGAAGTTAGTGGAGGATGATTGTCAAATGTCATCTTTACTTCTTGTTTATGTTTCAGTTCAGTTGAGTTTCCCATTTGTACTTTCCCTTCTACATTCTATAAGTAGAAGAAGAACCTCCGGGTTAATGATCAAAATTTGTAAGCAGCATTCTTGTGTTCCAGACTTTGTGCTGAAACCCTTGAGAGCCACTTGAAACAAAGGAATATAAAGGAGCAGATTTCCGACCCCAGAACTTTGTGTCACGGTGTATTTTGTTTCTAGCTTTCTATCTTAGATCTTTGAATAAACTTTGTGTTATTTTAGATCTAGATCTAGAGCTACCTTTGCTTATAATTCTGTGTTGATATCTATTGGTTTCTTCTATGTGCATGCAATCAACTCTGTTATCTATTGATTGGGATGCACATCTTCCCCATTTCTTCTCTGTGTTTATATAATTCCCTTCGCTCTATAAATATTTCCTTTCTTAAACAACTGTCTTACTTGCTGCAGAACTGTACAGCTATGGTTCATGAGCTGAACAGTTAAAGTAAAACCCCATATAGATACTAGCATATTTTAATTGACAAATCTGACACGGGAGCCTCACCGGTAAATGAGGGAGATTTATCTCATGACTGCCTAGGTTTTATGCTATGCATGAAAATTACCCACTTTCATCTCCTCATTTATAGGTTTTGTTTGGTTGGCCTTACTTAGGTCAGTTTAGGTTTTGGTTAAATACACACCCCTTCCCATCTATAAGTTAGGATTAATTAGGAATCCTTAGGCTAGGTTCCATTATGTTTGGTTAGAAATTATTAGGATCAGTTAGGTTTAGCTAAGTTTTATTAGGAAAAACTCAGTTAGATTTGGTTAAGAATTACTCAGCTAGATCATCGTAACCCCTATAGATTGTATCTCTCTACTAGATTCACCTAACCACCTACCCTTCATGTGTATGGGGTTCTCCCCCTCCTACCTTTCCCCTTACATATCTATAAGGCCATATGAATAACTGTTATCCAAATTTCACCCCCTAGAGTTAATTTGATAACATGCATCAGAGTTTTAGTTCCAAGCAAGTAGATTGATTCAGGAGAAAATCGTAAAATTGGCTAAGTCCTGCTCAAGACCGCCTATGGGATAGTTGGAACAATTATACGCGGAAGGCGCGGATCGGCCGAATAGCCTCCAGGCAGCCCAAACAGAAAAAGGACATCTGGGACAAATGGACGCGAACCGGCCGAATCGGGTGAACCGGAAGAATTTGTCCCAGACAGCACTGGGACATTTAGGACAGATGGACGCGAAGGACGCGAACCGGCCGGTTCGGACGAAACAGGAAACTTCAGCACAAGGACAAGTGGGACAAAGGGACGCGCGGGACACGAATAGCCAAAGGAGCCAAAAGCCAATCAGATCACGCCACGTGTCACCGGCAGAAAAGGGACATGGAAGCCCATTTCAGGCGGATTGGAGGATTCTGTCCCGCGAAGCACTGGGACATCCGGGACAAAAGGACGCGGTGGACACGAAAATCCGGCAGGCCCGTAGACAAATCACAGCATGACACGTGTCACCAAGGAAAAAGGTCCAAAAAGTCAAAGGGGTGAGTTTTCGAGCACTGATCCGAACCAATGAAATAGTGCCACGTGTCCAAGTTTCCCACAAGAAAAGCCCGCGGAAAGGTGGAGAGAGAGAATTACTCAGCGAATCAGGGCCTGCCACGTGTCGTCCAGATGGCAGAGCGCGGGAAAAGATTTTAAAACCTGTTCTTGCCTGTTTTGTTCCCTAAATCTTCAGACCTTCGTATCTTTTGATCCAGAGCTCGGATTTGCACGTTCTTTATATCAACGGAAAGCTGTTGAAATTCTCTACATGATTCTGGGATCAATCTCGCATTTTGGTGTAGTTTGGAGGGAGAAAATTAAGAAAACGTCTCTGACGCGTGGTGATCGACAGAAGTAATGCTTCAACAACCAACTTTAATGCAGCAGACAGCTCGCCGCTCCTGTTAGACGGCCCGTCGTTTTGCTAGGATCCGCCACTTCTGTCATAATGAGATGATTTTAAATGCTACCAAGAAGTGGTTGGGGTAGATTTTGGATTTCCTCTCTCTCCCCTCTCATTTCTTGATATATATTGTAAAGAGGAGCTTTTTAAGGGGTCGAACATTCTTGTTTTGCATCCTCCCTTCTTCCCTCGCTTGCAAGAGAAATTGTGGAGCTTTCAAACCTTCCATATGGGTTGCAATGCCAGTCTTTTTTGCCTCTTGGCCACTACAATGTACTGTATCGACTCTTGAGCAATAATATATGTGTTGTGATTGACTCTCGACCCCTCTCATGTATTCATTGCTGTCATTTTGATCTCTTATTGCAGTTCGGTTACCTGTGCATGGTGTTTGTATTGCATCTATGTGGTCTGTGTTAAATTTGCAAAACGAGTGTCTAACATTCCTCGGTGCATCACCTTTGTAGTTTAGGTTTTATTCTATGCATTTTCTTACCCTGTCTCCTTGGCAAGTTAGATTAGGTTTTAGCAAACCCTCTACATTTTTGTGTGTGCATCTGAACAGAGGAATAGGAACCAGCCTTCTCTGGAGAATCTTTTCTCATCTTTACAAGTCCCACGCTTGGAGAAAGGATTCCATGTTGTGCAATCACACTGGATGCCTGAACATCAACCTAGAAGTCTGATTTGCATCCAGGGGTGCTGTGAGTCTGCAACAACAGTTCTTTGTATTCTTAATTTTCTAAAACTATCAAATGTGTTCACATTTATTAATGTTTAAACTACTTTTATTTTATTTTGTTACATTCAATTTTTCATGTGACCTCTTTTTACGCTTTTGAGTTTTTAATACCAGATGGTTTTTTTTCAAATCCTTCGATAAAGTTATTCCCAGGCCTAATTTGAACTTTTAAAGAATAATGAACTTCAATCGCATTGATTATTTTATTTACTTTAGGTGGAGAAATGGCGTATCAAGAAATCACTTTTGTTAATAGACACGAACCAATGGCAAATTCTACAATTGGAATAATAGTAAGATGTTGACAACAATGTGAGAAGTGAAGAACTAAAGGAAAAATATGAAAAGGAAGGATGATGCACAAATAAAGTGGTGGTGTTTGTCTTAAAAAAACAAATGTTTATAGTTAAGGGGTGGACATAACATACATGGAAGATTGAACAGATGATCGAGTGAGGTAAAGGTGTGTTAGAAAGAGGAAATGACGCATCGTGTATGATGCGTGGCAAAGGTGTTGCAAGGATGGAGAGTAATAAACTTGGCACAACTCTAATGGGGGATTGAGTTGTTTTGACACTCTCCGACTCGACCCCTTAACCGCTAGCCCATGTCTCTCCCCCGACTCCTACCCTATGCCCTTGTCGAATGCTTCTATGCTTGCATGTTACAACTTAATCCACTACTCGGCACCCGCAATGGTCCTATTTGTGCTTTGTTATGTTCATGTTGATTCAACCCATGAATTTTATTCCCTCCACTCTCAGATGGTGATGGCTTGTGCTCTAGTCCATTTCGGTTGTCACCTCATGATCAGATCTTAGTCCCTTGTACGTTGGTTGTTGCTCACAGATCAAGGTTTTTTTTGCTTGTGTTCTAGATTTTCTTGATCACTCTGATTGCTGCTTTTGCGAGTGGTGTTCTACTTTTTTCAATGGATGTTAGAAGGGTTTCTTAGGCATTCTTCCATGATGTTCTGGAGCCGCTCATTGTTGCTTCTTGGTTGACAACAATGTTGTGAACTCTTTTGTTCCTGCTTTGTGGTTGACAAAATTGATTTGGTTCTTGTTCTTGACTTGGGTCGAGAGGTTGTTAACCAAGAAGACTTCTACAAAAACCATGAAAGGATCTATACATCAAGAGCCCAGGTTATCTAAGCCCCATAAGTGGGTTTCATCCTCTTGGAAACCCTACAGGTAGGATGAAACCTATATTTATCTTTGTGCTCAAGGTTTTTTTAGAGTAGAATGTGACTCTGCTTTTCATCGGTCCTCATTCTCCAAGAGGGTCCCTATTTTGGGATGGTGCAGGATTGTGTATGAAGCCCTGGGTTCCTTCTTTTGATCCCTTTCCAAACTCCATCTCCTAGTCGCTTGCTTGGGTTAGGCTCCTAGGCCTACCCTTGTTGTTTTGGGGGTCCTCACACTCTAAATTCCATTGAGAATTCCCTGCGGCATGAAACTAGCCATAGGCATTTCACAACCTTTTCCTGTATTTGTGTTGAAGTTGATTTCTCATGCAACCTTCCTGAAGAAACTTGGCTACGTTTCACGATTGAAACTGGCAATAAAGGTTAGATTGTAGTTTTGGGGTCTCACACTCTGCAGTCCATTAGGAATTCCCTAGGGAAGTTCTATTTTTGCTCACTGGTCATATAAATTTCATAACCTTTCCCTATATTTGTATTTAAGTCAATTTCTATTACAGCTTGCTTGAAGAGATCTGGCTAAAGGTTGGGGCTTGAATCTGGAAGAAAAGGTTAGATTATGAGCAGGTGGCTTTCAGGTGCAAATCATGTTTCTCACGTTGGCATTTGGTGGTTACTTGCACAAAAACAAAGTCAATTGTGTTTTCCTTGGTGGCAAGGGTTGAAAACGTACAAGAAATCTTCCCGCGAGGTGGCATGGGGCAAAGGCTCGAGATCATTGGGCAGGACTAGTTGGCAAGGACCCTGCCAATGGAGGTGTTGCTCTTGTGAAAGGGGGTCGTTATTGTTGAAGGTTTAGAGGAAACTCTAGAGGCGAAGGAGCCTTCTGTTGATGGGGCTTTGGACGTTGTCATGTCCTCTAAACTTTGGACTCGTGTCCTAGTTATCTTGACAATGGAGTGGGGTGCTCCCTCTCCCACTCGTTTTTAAGAGTGTGCAATTGTGGTATCACTTTAGAGGTCGAGTGACATTTTGACTTCCCTTTTTGGATATGGGTCCCCCTTTCCTTCTCCCCCTTTGGATGAGCAGGCATCTAGATCCTCACTAGTTGGGTTAATATTAAAAACATAAACACGAGTTTCAGTTCAAACGAAGGAAGAGATTAATTATTCTTTTGTTTTAGATATAGGTTAGTCTTCTTGTCGCCCATTTTATTTTTTCCTTGTAATGTTGTGTTCATGTTGGTTTCTTTTGTTTTGGCTTTTGCAAGATATGTTTTGCTCTCTTTTGTTTTATGAGTGAGTGCCCGAATAGAACCCCTCGTTTTTTCAATCAAAAAATGGATGGAGGCGTGAAATTAAAGACACAAAAAGATGGATAACTCTTTTGTATGATAATGTAGCTTTAATTTTTTCGAAGTTTTATATGTACTATTTTGTGATGATGTTTTTAGGTTTTCATTCCTACTAATTTTTAGAGTGTTTTTCCTCTAGGGAGAATATCGTTTCACAAGTTTTTGTTAATAAACTTAGAAAAAAGGTTATTGACTTTTGTCAATAGTTATATATTTTTTTAAATTTAGTTTGATTTTGGCAACTAGCCTAAAGGAAATTCCAGCCAAAAGCCTAGAGTATACATATTTTAAGGATTAGGTAACCCTTTCTTTAAATATGATTTTATAAGATTCGTTTTTAATCTTTAGAAGAATGTGATTAAAAAATTCAAAATAAATTCTTTAGTCTTTAGTAGACAGGTGCTCCTTTTGGTGGGAAAATATGAAAGTGAGCAAGGATGTACCTTTTATCAAACTAATAGATGGGTGAGGAAATGGTTAGAAGGGGAAAAGAAGGCAATAGTGCCCCAAAAAAAATCAGTGGATAGTCACATGAAGTTCCAAATGAAAAATAGAGAGCCTGGAGGTGGGCGTCAAGATGGTCAATATGAGTATCCTCTCTGTCTTCAATAATATAAATTAGGATATAAGTAGAAGACCATTCTAGGGCCAACACAAAAATCAAATATAGAGTCTAGGGGTGCAATAGTCGTGGATCTAGAAGAGATTTATCAACACTCATATCAAAGGTCTAAGATATGAGGGTAGGGTTTTTACTAGAATCCTAAGGATTTTAATAATAAGCAAGAGCTAAATCTAAACTAAGGGTTGTCATGCTATTAGGCAGTAAGCATATGCTATAAACGGGAACAATAATGTAAGAGACAAAGATATGCAACACTATCCTAATCTAATACATGATACATTCACATAATCAATCAACAATTCTAAAGGAAAGAGAAAGGTCTTAAGGATACTTACCATTGTGAAGACGATATTGGTGCATTAACCCCCTAGAGGGTTAGTAGCACCTCGTAAGAGAGTTGTCATGGGTGGGTCACAAGAGGGATAGGTAGAAGACATAAGTAGAACAAAGTTGGTGACTCCAAAGACTAAGGTGGACCCCTTTGGCGCAACTCCTATTCTTAATGCTCCTAATAACCCAATGCTCCAAAGATGACCTCCAAATATAAGCTCCACTAAGACCATAAACCTCTTAAACCTTTAACGGCAGATTTGCAAGTAAAGGCAAGGCATATTTTGCGATGATATCTTTGAGAAATGACAACAATGATGCCTATTTATATGAGAACATAAGAACATAACCTAAAGTCGTTATTTCACTTAGACAATGGCATTGACCATAGTTGATGCAGTTAACTAGAAAAAGGGTTCTACTTGATGACATCAAACGACATCAACCATGGTTATGTTATCAGCTACAAACAATCCATAAAAGTTTAGGTGGGGGAGAGATTAGGAAGGTGGAGCAAAACACTTGAAGAGGGTGTCAAGGTGATCTAAAGGTGCTATAGGAAGACAATATGAAGGTGGTGGATACCAAGTGGTCATAAAGTGGTAGTAAGAAGGCTAAGGCACGCTAGGGAAAGCTAGGGAAACTGTCATGATGATCTCTCAAGAGGTACTTCCAACTTGCCCAAACCCCACTACCGATACGCCCCTTAAGGCATACACACAAGGAGGTTAATGTGCAAACATCCTACAAAGAGTAATCATTAGCAATTGTGAAAAATAAGGTGTATAAAGACACGAGGAATAAGACTACTAAAGGTGGATAGGAAATGAGAAATATACTTTTTTTCCTAATTTGGTTAATGAAAGGTTAGGCTAATTGAATAGCTTTCTTCTGTTTTAATTCTTTTTGCTTTTTGCTAAGGGTACACGAGTTCACCAGCTATATTACCATACTAAGGATGGGAATGCAAGCACTTAGATAGTTTTATCACGACATGCCCACAAATTGAACCAATTTATTATGATGCCCCATTAATGGGAATCCATTGAGTAGTGGGCCGCCTTAACACAAAGTGAGATTTGAACCTTAGACCTCTTATTAACAAGAGACAAATTGCCATTACACCACTATTCTATGGATTCTTCTTTTTCTAACTTAATAATTTTGATAAATAATTTATTTATTGAAGTTTTGGCCACAAGCCAAGGGATGTAGGTGAGACACCCAATAAATATATGGTCAATGACTACGGCTAAAAGCCAACAACAATCTTGTAGACCAGAAGTTGCAAGATAGTTAGCTTTGGTACCACTTATTACATACCTACAAGGTACTTAAGGTAAATATATAATATTTACATATTGAAATATAGAATAAAATATATAATCTGATAGGTGAGTATAAATGAATAGGATTATAGGCTATTTATATACTGATGAGGAAGCATAGGGTCCTTAGGTGTATATCCTATTTTATAGTTTTACCTTGTGTGTGTTGTAATAAGTGAAAAGCAACTTTTACAAAAACACAAAACAAGATCAACGTAGAAAGCAATGCCACACTAGACAACACTAGACACCCTCTTGTTCCTCGCACATTAGCAAAATGTGAGGTCGTGATCTTCAACGACTCATGCGATCCCACGGTCTTAGCCAATTGTCTTGGATGTGGAAACATGGTTTGAGTTCAATACCATTGTTGAGCAAGATAAAGTTACTTTGCCAAGTTGAAATTGTCAGGTATTGTCAAGCACCTGATCACATAATGATGTGCAAGCAAAAATCCCATAAACACTTGGGACGAGTTAGTCACGGCTCTAAAAGTGACCTTCTACCCATCTACCTACGACAAGGACATGGGTATTAAGTGGCTAAGATTGCATCAAGGTGCCTATGTCTCCATCAAGACCACATCTTTCAGTTCAATCACCTGCGCATCATGTCAAAGTGCAAGACGATGCCACCACCCTAATTCTAAATTCAAAAGCAGGATTTTAGCAAAACTTATTTCAGGATTTGAAATACACTCCTCTAGCAACACTAGATGCAACACTCAACAAAGTACAACTCGTCAAGGATAAGCATACCGCCCAACAAATATCCACTATGTCTCCTTCCTCAGCTTCATTTGAGACCAGACCAACGACTTCATCATCACAACACCATCATTTGAATCCTTCTTCCAAGGATAGCAAGTCTTTTTCTCCTAAGACTTCTTATTCTTCTAGCTATTGTCATTCTCATTCTAAACATAAGAAAACTTAAAGTATTGTACACATTGTAAGTGAATGTTATGTCACCAATCTTAATGTTTTTGGTCAAAGAAGACTGAATGTAAATTCTTTTGATGAGGAAATGCATTCCGTTCCCATCAAAAGTGCAATGATGACACCGCAAATGATGAGCTCAAAGGTCAACTGGATAAATTCACCTCAATGCATCACCATAATGCACAAGGGGGCCATGACAGTTTGTTTGTTACACGAGCTCACCTCACATGACTTTTCAACCAATTGTATAATCGATGATGGCTCACTAAAGAATCTAATTGCAAAGTCCACAGTCAACAAATTGCACCTACCGGTGAATCAACATCCTCACCCATATTCACTGGAATGGAAGGATAGTGGTTCCTTGTCATAGATCATACACACTTGCACAGTCTCATTTGTGTTTGGTTCAAAATTTGTGGATAAGATCACCTATGATGTGACCTCTATGGATTGTTCTGGTTTATTTTTGGGAAACCCTATCAGTATGATAGGAAAGCACACTATGATGCATTTAAAAAAACTTACACACTATAAAAAGTACCTAATAAGATGTATAAAATCAAAGAAAATAAATCAGAATCTTGTCCTAAGTTGCAGACAAGCAAGAAAAGCAGTTAACCAAACAGCAGAATTGGCATCAATTTTTATAAGACCACAACACGAGTCTTCAAACACAAAAGTTTACACTTCTCAAAAGAATGCAAGTCTTGACAAATTGATGCAGTTATACAAAGACATGTTTAATGAGACCAAAACTCTTCCTCTTACGTCTGCAGTCAATCATTCGGTTGATATTCTTCTTGTGGTCCCTCTTCCCAATGCTCCATTGTATCATTGATCTTTATTACAAAATGAAGAAATCATGAAACAAATACAGGACTTGATGCTAAAGGTTTTATTAAACCAAATACTTATCCTTGTGCCTCTCCTATTCTGATCGTTCTTATGAAGGATGGCACTTGGAGACTTTGTATTGATTTTAGAGAATTGAATAAGATAACAATAAAAAACAAATATCCACTTTTGCAAATTTGATAACCTTTTGGATCTGCTTCAAGTGGCCAAGTTCTTTTCATAGATTGATCTCAAAATTGGACATCATCAGATTCGGGTACAGTCAGAAGACAGCATCCTTCCAAACCAAGATCGGTCTTTTCAAGAGATTAGTAATGCCATTTGGGCTAACTAATGCACCAGCCACATTCACGTGACTGATGAATGAGGTATTTAGATATTGCTTAGACTAGTATGTCATCATTTATTTGGATGATATTCTTCTCTTTTCCATATTTTGGAAAGTACATCTACAACGCCTGAAGCATGTTCTTCTCACATTGTGACAAGAACTAATTGTATGCCAACCAATTCAAGGGTTCTTTTGGTCAAGATTCAATCTCATATCCAAGTCATTTTATTGATGGTGAAGGAATCAATGTCAATCTTACAAAGGTTGAAGTCCTCCTGAAGTGGCCAACTCCTTCCACCATCACAGAGCTGCGGAGTTTTCTTGGCCTTGCAAATTTCTATCACAAATTTATTTTGGGCTATTCAGACTTAGCCACCCCATTGCATAAACTAACAAAGACCAAGACAGTGTTTCACCGGAGAGAGGACCAGGCCCATACCTTAAACGCCTTCAAGAAGAAACTTGGTACTTTGCCTATTTTGATTTTGTTGGATCCTTCACAGTTGTTCGAGATTTAGACATATGCATCACAATTGGCACTTGGTGCAATCCGGAAGCAGAATGGCCACCTGATGGCATATCATTCCGAGACTTTATCTGCAGCAAAGAGAAACTACTCAACATACGATACAGAGTTACATTCCTTAGTTCAATCCATCAAATATTGGAGGCATTATCTTCTTGGAAAGGAAACAATAGTTCACAAGGATCATTTGCCTTTCCAATTTCTTCAGTCACAAAGGAAAATTGAAGTAGCTAGGCATATGAAGTGGGCATCACATCTTTAGCAGTTTCACTTGGTGATTAAGTATACTGTATAAAATGTGGACAGCCAACACAATAACAAATTGCTTGAGTCGTCCTCCTATAGCTTATGCCTTGATTGTTGTCACCAGTTCACATCTGGGATTTCAGGCATGGTCTTCTCAGTATGCCACTAATCTAAACTTCGGAAAGATTTTCATAAGTATTCACCATCCAACCACTTCTAATTTGGTGCCTTTTCAACAAAATTCACATACAGGAAGGGTGGTTGTATAAGTTTGACAAACTTTGTGTGTCTCGTGATCACTGTCAGTCTCTTCTGAAGGAGGTACACTCTACTCTTTATGGTGGTCACTTTGGGAAGTAGAAAACCTTCCATCATTTGCAGCAATTCTTCTACTAGCGTCCCATGCAATGAGATGTTCTACTCTTTTTGAGACAGTGTGTAATCTGTTGCCACTCCAAACCCATCAACTGCAAGCTTGGCTTGAGTGTTCCTCTGCCTATTTCTTCCCGTCCTTGGGAACACGTTTCCATGGACTTGGTTAGGGGTTTTGTGATAATATTTTGACACCACAATTTTGTTTTTGTGGTCATTGATCGATTCAGCAAGATAACTAAGTTCATTACATGCTATAAGACATGTACAGCAACTTATCCCAGTTGTTCTTCGACTCAGTTTGGCCCACCAGTATTGTTTCCAATCATGACTCGTGTTTTGTGGGCCATTTCTAGAGATACTTATGGAAAATTTGGGAGTTTATCTTCACTTTTCCACTGTCTTTCATTCACGATGGGATGGCCAAAGCGAAGTCATCTACCGCACTCTTGTGCAAACTCTGAGGAAGTACCACTATACCCCTCTTGCTACATGGAATTTAAGCCTAACCCACATAAAGCATGCATACAACCAAGCAATCTACTCCTCCACAGCACATTCAGCATTTGAGGTCTATCTTGGTTTTCAGCCTTTGCCTCCATATATATTACCTTTGTCTTTGCCTCAACTTGGAACGAAACACATTCCGAAAGAGCAAGATAGGGGTAACTCCATCCAGCACTTGGAGTCTCTCTAGTCCAAGGTTGTTCAGATTCTTCAGCAGAAACAAGAGAAGCAGAAACAGCAAATGGACCTTTGTTGTGTCCTGTATCATTTCAGGTTGGGGATGAAGCTTGGCTAAAGTTGGACAAATGTCACTTTCAAGAGAGCGCATAGAAAGAGCAAGCCTAACTGCTATGGAACTTGCACCATTCTTCAACAAATTTTCAAGAATGTTTTTCGATTGGATCTTCCGGCACAATTGGATCTGACGCGAATGCCGCAACAATTTGTGAAGGTGTCATGGTGGTTTGCAAGACCGCCGCAACAATTGCACTAACCGTTGTGGCAGTTTGTGCACTCCGAAATGAAATACAAGCTTAAGGAGGGAAAGAGGGAAATCTCCAGTCTTGGCAGTCAGGGAAAGTTTTGAAGAGCAATTTGAGATGGAACAAATAGGAAGAGCAATGACAGGGGATGGGACTGGGTTTAAGAATTTTTGTAAAGTTTTGAGGTCATAGCATCATCATTGGGTCTTTAAGATATAGCACCGTGCAAAATTTGGGTGCGTACAGGGATTTTTCTACAAATTTGTTCAAAACAATTTCTAGTAATAGTGTCAATAATAATAAAGAGGCATGTGTTGATAATGTAATGCTTTGCACAAGAGAACGGGACATTTTGGTGCACATGCTTTACAAAATTTTGTGAAAGTTGAGCCTATGAGAAGCAATAGAGTAAAGGTTACTTCAACTAATTACAGAACTGAAGAAATTATAGATCTAGTGTGCAGTGACATGTTTGGACTGGTTGAAGTGGCCTCTATTGGAGGATCTTTCTACTTCATCACTTTAAATTCTCACGAAAGGCATGGGCGTATTTCATGAAAAGGTCTAAGGCATTTATCATTTTCATAAACTTCAAAGTAAATGTTGAGAGGCAGACAGAGAAAAAGTTAAAAGTGTCAGAGTGATAATGGAGGTGAGTCTTACTCACAGGAGATTGATAAATTATGTCAACAGTACATAATACATTGACAAGGAAACACTTTGCATACACCACAACAAAACAAAGTAGCAAAGAGGATGAACAGGACATTATTGAAGAAAGTTAGAAGTATGTGAACAGATACAGGGTCAGATAAATGCTTTTGGGCAGAGGCCATAGCAACAGCCTATGGAAAAGTAAATCTCTGAATTCATCAGTGGCACAAAATCATGTATTTCTTTTATATATTTGTTGAAGGTTAAATCCACACTCTACAGAGTACCTAAAATTTTAATGGATTGGTGGTTCTGTGAGATAAGGCTAAATGATGCCCCTGGGAAGACGTAGTATTGAGTCTTACCTGGTTTATGATATTCAACAAGGCATCAGAGCTAAGGCTAGGTGGATACCAACATTTTGTGACTTGAGGGATGGGGTTTTAGGGTTCAATCCACACTCAAAATTAAATCTTGAAGCAATCAAGGATCAGTGATTTAGTGGTGGTTTAGAGGTGCATGCAGGAGAGACAAGGTTCGAGTCTTAGCTGGTCCATGTTTTTCAACATGTCATACATTCAAATCAAATTACACAACAAAATTATCAAATCATGATAGTGGTTGATAAGAACCAAGCTCGCCACATACATACCTCGACTCATACAACAAAATCATAGTCATCTAAAGATGTGGGATTCCATTACATGAACGATATTTTGAAAAGGAGCATGGGAGTGTATAAATAAGGCATGGCTATATTACATTTAAATATACTCACCAATAGAAGTGGATCTTGGTACCATTCTCGAAACCTAAGTTTCTTGGCGATTATGAGTAAAGGGCATGGTAAGCTTCCTCAATATAAAAATTGAGCATACTTGTAAGCATGTGTTCTCTTCCATGAGCAAAGAGATTATCTAATCTTAACAGCAGAAACAATCCAAGGCTTTAAAACCACTTACATGCCCTAGAACTTTTTTGTAAAGAGGTAGGGATTCAAGTTAACATCAGCAAAACTAAAATACCGGTCTTCTCCCTAAAAAGAAAAAATAAATATTTCAACTTCCAGGTCGAAGGGGACCTCCTTGAAGTGGTATCAGAATACAAGTATCTCTAGTCTAGACATCCACGAAAAACTTAGTTGGGACACATGTAGAATGAAAAGAATATAAACTGGATGGAAAGCTCTATACGCACTACATAATAAATACAAAAATGCAGAGCTATGAAATTAGAAGACCACCAAGGTCTAATTTAGGTTCCTCGTCACCCCGGGGATGTTGTATGGGTGTGAGTTATAGGGCAGTGGCACTTCAGGTTTTAAATGGAAGAAAATAGAAGGGGTCAAGAAGCGCGTAATTACAAACAACTTATAAATCAAGGCTCCAGATTCCCTACGAAATACTCCTTGCACAAACAAGCACTTTCTCATTAGAGGCAACAGCCATGATCAAGAAACTTTGCTACTTGAAAAAATAGAAAGCATCGGGACTGAAATGTGACCTAAGGCAACAAGGGAAAAAGAGCTAGACAGGAGAAAGAGCAGGTGGATGAAACAAAACCACAATTGAATGAATAGATGGGATATTGACTAAAATGAATGCCCAGAACTGAACAAAGAAATAAAAAGCTATCTAAATTAAAAATTTAAAAGTCATGTGGAGAGAAAACAAGCAGGTAGGAAACAACAACACTATCTTTAAAAAACTTAACCAACCCAACCTACGAGCATTATGAAAATTCATACATAAGGGCTAAAATCAAATGGAGGGAGAAGATACTCATAGCTAAGATAAGAACTAGTTCCCCAGGCTCAAATGTGAGACAAGTAGATGGGTGAACCCTAAGGAAAAATGGGAGTAGAGGATATGTTTGTTCTGCACCACAGGAATAGTAGAAACAAAGAAACATTTCATCCTACAATGCCCAGCCTACAAGGGCATTTGCGTCAGGTATACAGAATCATTGAGAGTAGACTTCGAGTTTGAATCATTTGAAGAGACGGATAAAAGCATTCGGGGAGCTGCTCATCCAAACAAACAGAGAAGGAAGAACCTTCTAAAAGAAACAACTCATCCCTCAATTTCTACAGGTTGAGACAGTTGTAATAAATTTTGGCCCCATAGACTATTGTGTCTCATGGAGGTAGGTAATCAAAACCATTTCATTCCCTACTATAAGGCAATACATTTCTTTTATGATTCTTCCCAAACACTAATAAATGTGTTTTTCAAATATTACGCAAAACAAAAAAACAACAATTCATTCTTTGGACATGAATGCCTATCCATAGATACAAAAGCATTTAGACTGTGGAACATACAAAATAGAAGGGAACCCTGACATTTCGAGAAAAACATAATCACTACAAAAAATGTACTAGTCAAAGCAATAAAATCAATAGTAGTAGACAATAGAATCTTGTTAAAGAAAAAAAAACACAAATAGTCAAATTTTGGAATAAATTAAAACAAAATGATCAAAATAATTGCAACATTTACAGCAACACGAAAACTAGGTGCAAATTCTATTGTATATGTCGCTTTATCTTATCACAAAAAATATTAGACATGCAAACCCATTGAACAATTAAAGTAATAACTGAGAACCTAGTCACGATTCGGAAAAATGTATGAAAAAATCACAACTTTTAAAGCATGTTTTTCTTGTTGAAAATTCCTCATTCTACTAATATACAAATGATACAAGGCTAATCAAACAAAAAAGTGGGAGGATGGCATCACACCACTATAGCCCGAGCAGAACATCATATCAACCAACAGGTCGAGATATAGCAACAAATTTTCAACTTACAACAAAGTTAAAAACAACATCTTTTCAATCGAAAAAAATTAAGAAAATCTAATAATACCAACAAAAGCCCAGCAAGCACCATAAAGCAACAAAGCACATGAAAATTAGGCCACAAGAGTTACCAATGTAGTCGACAGTGGCAAAGGATCATCAAATTTAACACCCAAGTCCATCCATCCCCTACAAGTGGATTTGTTGTATCCGATACTTGCTCCTAACTATCATTAACTTTTTCTTTCTTTGCATTCTCATCTAGCACCTTCCTAGGAGGAGAGATGGCAAGAGCGGGCCGAGAAAACTTTCCTTGTTGTTGAGCACTCCATAAACCCACATCGAGCAACGCCGCCCCCCACCACCCTGACAGTTGTGCGTTGGTGAGGGACGTCATGAGCATGGTGAACCACTCGAGCAGCGACGGCCACGAGCTCCAAACATGGCTCCAAAACCACGACCGAGAGAGGATGACATTCGGCGGGGATAACCAAGTGGAACTCAACTAATAGTGTAGGGAGCACTAACCCAAGGATCCAAAAGGGTTTCGAGATGGTCCACCTCCAGGCGGGTTTTCTCCGCTCGCACTTGAATCTGAAGCATACCATTAGAGATAACACATTCACTTTATTAGTAACAAAGAAACAATCATTAATAGATGAATGATTAAAAATAACACTGTTCATTTCTTTACATAAATGAAAAAGAATGTCAGCATGAAAAGTATGCCAAATTTGGTTAAATTTCGCAGGTAGCATGGCTGAGTCCCCCAACAGCACCATTGTCCAGAAGACCTCAGAACCCACGGCCTTGTGAGGATGATCGCTAATAGGGAGAATCAAGTGGAGCTCGGCTAACAGTGCAGGGAGCACTAACCCAATGATCGAAAAGGGTTTAACTTTGGAGATGCTCCACTTCCAGGCAGATTTTCTCCACTTGCACGTGCATCAGAAGCATAGCATTAGAGATAACACATGCACTTTATTAGTAACAAAGAAACAATCATCAATAGATGAATGCTTAAAAATAGAACTGTTCATTTCTTTCCATAAATGAAAAAGAATCTCAACATGAAAAGTATGCCAAATTTAATTAAATAGTGTAGGCAACATGGCTGAATCCCCTAATAGCACCATTTTCCAAAAGAACTCTAACAACTGAAATGCTTGAAAGACGGTGTGAATCTACCTCTGGGCTGACTGAGCATGCTTGCAGAACCAAAAAAGATGCTTGAGAGACTTTGGATGATGGCAAGCTAGACATAAAGGGTTGGCCTCCCCTAAATGCATAAGGCGATTATCGACATGTAGACCTTGGTGTAGGATACATCAATTTTAGGAAATGAGCATGTTTGGGTTGGAAAATAGGTTTCCAAACTTTGGCGAAACACCTTCTCATGTAGCTGCAAATGTGTTAACTTTCCAACAAGCATTCAAGAAATCCACTTGAATGCACCATGGAGAAAGTAACTAGTAACTTAGTCGGGTTTATATTGGTG
The DNA here is from genome assembly GCA_019776745.2 of Taxus chinensis. NCBI lineage: Eukaryota > Viridiplantae > Streptophyta > Pinopsida > Cupressales > Taxaceae > Taxus > Taxus chinensis. The sequence continues at coordinate 23,395 of JAHRHJ020003252.1, read as the reverse complement.
AAATGGAGTCTCCATAAGCCATTTCTAGTCCGTTCATATGAAGCCCGGTTTAATGGAGGTGTACTTTAAGGGATAGCTTTTTGAAACTTGGTGATTGATTCCACATCACTTTTGTTGAGTTGAAAATTGTCCTGAAGGGTTGGCCAAGGCAACCAATCTAGAGTCCTTTTGCAAAGAAAGATCTACAACCACTTAGATCCTTTTCTTAAAAAGTCCGACTCTTGATTGATGGAACCATAACAAAGGGAACATTATAATATGAAAGAATCAGGGACCACCAAAGCTAGTGAGAATTAAGAGATATCCCTGACCTAAAACCATCCCCATCCCAAGATTAAAGTGAGATTTGAGCAACTCCCATGCTCTCCAAATCCATTGTGCCACAAAGGAAGTGCCAAATTTAATCTGGGATCTGCATGAGCAGGATAGACTGGAGACCCAAATCCTTCCAAGGTTTTTTACTAAGAGGGTGCCTTGAGAAATGCAATTGCATAACAATATTTTCTAGGCTTCATCTCCTTCAAGGGACCCAATAATCCACTTGACACAAAGAGTAGAACCTTGAAGTTTGATATCCAGGAGGCCGGGGCTACCTACCTCTTTAGGTCCGCATCAAATATCCCATGAAACTCTATGGAAGTCCTTGACAACTCCAGAGTGGCCCAAATAAAACATTTGAACATCTACGCTGACTTGGCATAAGTAGTGTTAGATGGGGCCCAACAGGAAGACCTGTAAGCATGAGTAGCTACAAGAACCTTGGAAAAAACTTGGAAATTGACAACTAGGGAAAGGGTTCTAGTGATCCGGTAGGCAGTTTTTTTCTCCACCCTTTGAACATATAGTTCCATAAGTCAAGGTTTCCCTTTATGTCCTTGCGGCTGCATTAGCTCAGAAATTTAGCTATCTCCTTGCTGATGACACTTTCAGTGGTTTTTTTTAGAGGTGTCTCTCTACTCCATTCCCAGATTCCTTTCTCGCTTTAAAGCACATTTTAAAACGGAAATATCCACACATTGTGATTGAAAAGTAAAACGGAAATTACCACACATTTTCAAGTCAATGCCTTAGTTTTATTTTTGGCATGAAACCCAAAATGAAGATAATTAAAAGTTTGATAAAACTATCTGTTTAAGATGCAAAATGGCCTATGATTTTTAATCGTAAAGAGACTCACCATGACATACGCAGTCACAAGACTTGCTGTCCTGCTTGGATTGATGAGATTGAAAGCAAATGCAGGCACTTTGAGGCTCATTCTGCAAAAGTTTTGCACAAAAATCGGATGGCAAAGAAGAGGACAATTCAGGAATCCCTTGCACGGACAGTGAAAGCGTGAAGTGGACTAGATGAGGGAGATATTCGGACATGCGAATCGGAGACGTAGTTGCAGACGAGGATAAACTTGAGTCCTCGGCCATCGTCGGAACAGCAAATAATACCATCCAAAGTTCCCTGATAAAATTAAATGTGGAAATGATTTTAGAGGCGTGATTAGACTTCCTGAATTTTGGATTTGGTTATTCCAATTTCCGGGGTCATGTTGTAACCGACTTCCCCGTACATGAAGTTTTTAACGTTTTTTTTTTTTTTTCGTTGGTGTTGTTTTATTGGTATTTGTGCAGGGGTGGAATTTGATGGCCTTGTTCCTGTTAAACAATATTTAGGTGACGGTAATTTTTTTTGTTTTGATTGAATGCGTAAGTATTATATTGAACTATAATTTGGTTGCTGAAGCGAGTACCTTCCTGATGAAAGTATTAGCAATAACTTGGTTGCTAAGTTATCTGAAAAAGGTTGAAAGCATGGTTAGTCATCGTTGGCCCAAAATGGTTGTGGAGGAAAAATTAGAGCGTAGAAAGAAAACTTGGATAAAGTAGAACAACAAATGGATGAACAAATGGGGCATCAACTTGCAAGAGTGTCCTAACAGCAACAGGGAAATAAAAAATTATGTGATAGAAAAGTTCAGGACTGCCATGTGGACAAGGTCAGATTGGTCGAAAGAAAGCATGCATTATATCAGAGAATTCAATCCCAATAGGGAACATGATGAAAAAGCTTATCTAGGGGCAGCTATCAAGGGTAAAGAAAGGATTCTAGTGGGTCACAGTTAAGAACTGGATCGCATCATCTTCGATGCTGAAACTGGTAGATGGACTATTCCAAAGGAAGATTGGGAAAGGAGAATTTGTCTTTTTTGCAACAAAGGGGTCGTTGAGATAGAATGGCATTTCGTCATGGAGTGTTCAACTATATGAATGATATTCGTATATCAGTACGAAAACAACCTGAGGGTAGACAGATTAGAGGAACTCTTCGAAGGAACAAAGACTTCAAACAGACCACGGGTTTCATCCTCAAGATTCACAGCCGAAGGGCAGATATTGAAAGGAGTCCGAAATCATGATTAAAATCTCAGTTTTTGTGGTCCCATAGCCTCTTCAGTCTCGTGGACGTCATTAAAATCTTCCATTGCATTTCTAATTTACATATGTCATGTCAACATAGATTGTCCATGTGTTGGATAGAGCCAATAGTATCTTTATGTCATATCATTGTCATAGTTTGCCAAAGTTAAACATACAACCAAAGTTCAAAAGTCACCTTTAATCACATGGTTATCCTGTCAAAAGTGTCAAAATAGATGTTATTTAATTACTAGTCGTGTTATATTTATTTCAACTATTTTTAATATATATGTAAGTGTCATTTTTATTGTTAATGTCAAAGTCAATAATTGACTGTCACATTGTCAAAAATACAAGAGTCAAGTATTATCATTATAATTCAAATAATGTACAATTAAGTTGTGTCGTCAATTAAAGTCGCGAAAAATCATTGTTTACATATGTCAAATTTAACCCCTACTTATCATTGTCACTGCTAGTGTTATTTGCAAAAGTCATGTGGAAGCATTGCGTCAATTGTGTCAAATGTCAATATTCGTGTCATGTTAAAAGTCTTTCCGAAATAAAATAAAAAATTTGCCTCACGGACGCATTTTCGGTGTTACCCGATGTCCTAGCAACCATTGAGCCTCAAAATGACTAAATTTGTCTGATCGTTAGCAGCTTCAAACTGGAGGACGGAGGAAAACGGAGGTTGGAGGTCGATCATTTCGACCTCTCATCAGTGGCCAGCGACGAGGCCGCACAATATTTGGCTTCTGGTGGCATTAGGTTCTTTAGATGTAATTGTTTCTCGTATATTCACACGCTATAATCCTAGTTTATACAGTGTTACTGTTGTAATTGTGTCCCTGAATAAACCCCTTGAGGATACAAGAATCTCTGGAGGGATTGCATGTATTATTGGCATGGAAATGCATATGGACAAGTTTGGATATGGTAGTAGGGGTTGAAAGATTATGAGGTAGGCATCATTGCAGATGGTTAATCCTAGCTAATGCCAAGTTCTGTGAAGGATCTTGGTATGTTAATGCTTTGAATTCGAGTGCCCTTAGGAGGATTTTTAGGGAAAATCCCATAGGAACCCAAAGAGGTAGGGAGTATTCCTACATAATTCACAGCTTTTCACTTTACGCCTTCGACGAGGCGTAACAGAGATAATCTATGGAGTTTGCACCTGGTCTAAGCAGTGCTTTCAGAAGGTGGTTCAACTTCTTCGAAATATGGTTTTTCACTCCGTGAAGAATTAGGGCAGCTGGAAAAGCTCAAGACACTAGACCTCTCCAACAATCGTTTCAGCGGCGACATGTTCCCACTTCACTGGGTCAGCTGAAGAATCTCAACTACCTGTGAGTATTACAAATAACCCATTTTATTTCATGGTTGTGGGCTTGATAATGACTAATGATGTTTTGGCCCGGGTTGATTTGTTGCAAACCAGGAGACTAAACAATAACAGCCTTTCTGGACCGTTTCCTGCATCACTAGCCAACATCTCTGGCTTGTCATATTCTGTATGTCTCTATTCTTTATCCATCCTTTTAACTTGCCGTTCGGCTGCTTCTTTAAGCTAGTATTTACTTCCATGCCCTATTTTCAGGGATTTGTCATACAACAATCTGAGTGGTTCGGTGCCGAGGACTCATGCTAGAACCTTCAAGTAAAAACCACCTTTCTCAATGTGTTAATCTTTGATGCATGCTTCTCATGCAAATGACCTTGTGCATTTATATTGAGTTTGGGGTTTGAATTTTTACAGTATCAGAGGAAATCCTTTGCTATGCGAAGGTGTGATGCAGAATTGTCCTGGGGAATCTCCAGCGCCCATGACCTTCACAACGAATGCATCACAAGGTGAGGGGATTTCTATATTATCTTTCACACAGTCAATCTCTGGTTGTTTTCCTTAGTGAAATAGTCCTTTTGTAGGTACAATTCCAACCAGAGATTCTAGGAAACACAAGGTGGCAGTATCTTTCGGTGCAAGTCTGGGTTTCTTATGTGTAATGGGCAGGGTTTGGAATTGGGCTTTTCCTGTGGTGGAGGGGCATAGACACAATCAGCAGGTTTTTTTTGATGTCAATGGTTTGTGCCCAATTTCTCATATCACCAATTTAGCTATTCATGTTATGTTATTCATCTCAATATTGCCGAGGTTTTTTTAATTATCTATTCATGTTATTATATTTAAATATAAAAGGTTTCTTATTCAATTTAGATGATGACCTATGTGCGAAGTAACATGATCCAAAGGATCTCCTAGGACATTTGAAGATCTTCCACTTCAAAAAACTCTAGATTTTCACAAACAATTTTAGTAGTGAAAATATTATGGGTTCAAGAGGCTTTGGGAATGTTTACAAGGGGTACCTATAAGATGACGCTCTCTTTGTTGTAAAATAGTTGAAATTTTCCAATGTCATAGGGGGAGAAGTTAAATTCCACACAAAATTGGAAATGATCAACTTGGCCATGCATAGAAATTTTTTGAGACTGTGGATTTTGCATTACCTCCACATAAATACCTTTGGTTCTTCCATTCATGTTAAATATAAGTGTGGCCTCATGTATGGGAGGTGAAATTTTCTTGTCTTCTTGCTTATCTTTCCTTCCAGTTCTCTTAATATTATGGGAAGAGAAGAAGGGAATGATATGGCATAAATTTTAGTTTATGTGGTTTTTATTCCCTTTTGTAGTATTTTTTGTTCTTAAAATCTTTGATTTCGATGGAGATCATTTCTAGGGTACAATTGAGTTTGAGAACAAACTAAATTCAATATCACAAACTTATAGATCACATCTAGAAAAGGCATTCATTGGATTAGGCTACAAGGAAGGGTATATTCCTAGAAGTTGTAATGGGACTTTTGTATTTGCACAAGTAGTATTATCCCAAGATACTTCAATGTGATGTAAAATCAATAAACGTATTACTAGATGACTACTTAAAATTTTTTGTAGGTGACTTTGGTATAGTAAATCTTATAGACCACGGGGACTCACATGGAACTACAACCTCGTAGGGCACATAACTCCATAATATCTTTCAATCGATCGATTTTATGAGAAAACAATGTATTTTTATTTAACATACTATTACTGGAACTTGTTACTGGTCAAAAAGCTTTGGATTTCAATAAAGCAACACACTAGAAAGTGGTGATGTTTGCTTAATGCTCCTTTTGGTAGTATGTAGCTTCATATTCCTCCCCCGTTTTGAAAGTTGTTTAACTTTTCTTTGTGAATCTATGTGAATCCGATATTTTTGAAAGTCCCATATCATATTTAAGTAGGAGATTATCTCCCTGAATTGACCTATTTGATAAAATGTTCTCATTTGTCTTACTAAAATCTAGATTTGCATTTGAGTTTTCTTAACAACTATAAATAGATTTTCTACTGCCAAGTTTTGTATAATTTTTTAGTGTTTCTTTCTTAATCTCCTCATGCAAATAAGGCTTAAAATTTACCAATTTCTAAGTATTTCCTTTTAAACAAGAAGATAGTGCATTACAAACTAATTAAATCAAAATTATATCCACTAACACAAATGAAAATGATGCATCAAATGAAAATATATCATCCTGCACACCTAAACTTTACTTTTGTTTATCGTAAATGGGACTATTTTCATAAACTTCCATTAAGACTTGGATACAGTTTTAGTGAATGATTACTCGTGTGTGGTTATTTGAGAGAGCTCATTATGGAGTGGACATAACCCTAATTTACCAAAGGGACTCTCTCAAACATTCTCTGATTTTTTTGCACCAACAAGACTTTCACCCAAATCTACACACATCAACTCATCATTATCTTCTTCACTAAAAATAAGGCTTCATAATCTCATCCCTATCAGAACTATTCCTTGGACTTATCACTTTCCAGCAAGTAACGAGTTTGTCCTTGTTGGAATGTGTCGCTTTCATGTGTTTTTTAAAATTGCCAAACTTAAAGGGTCATGTGTAAAGGCCTTTTCTTTTATCAACATCTCTTACTACACTTCTAATTCCCTATATGTTTTTTTGCAATAACTATGTTGTTATAAAAAAACCTTTCAAGAACAAAGATCTGTATCATTGTTTTTTTTCATCCAGTCTCGTTTGTCCTCATTTTCTTGAATTCATCATGGTCCTTATTCATGGTACCATTCACATTGGTTTGGATTTTAGGTAGTGTTGAAATTAAAGATAAAGAAATAAATCCACTACACACGACCATTTTTTATGCACATGCATATTCATGTTATCCTTTCATTACCACCATGTATATTTTTATTTCTAATTGTTATTGGTACATTTCTTATTGTTAGCATGACCTCTGTAATGCCCATAATTTACACCCAATTTAACTCGTTTTATAATGAAAAATTATTGCTGATGAAAAATATTTTAAATTTATAATGTCATTCAATTGTGTTACTACAATCCTTAGTGGAAGAGAACAAGTGTGTTTCAAAATTTCCTTCTCATTAATTCTTCCAAATGATTTTAAGTTTTAATCTTAATTAATGTTTAACGTCGACACACATCTAAAGTGCATGCACTAGTTCTCAAACCAATGACTATTTTTGTCATGTCTAGGTAATTAAATGGTTTGTTTAATTATGATTAATTATGTTTCATTTGTAAAGGTGGTTTTTGATACCTATATCACTTTCCATGTCACTTAGCTAGAATAAAATCATTGCCTAGTGTCATAACACAATAAACTAATACTCCCCTAGTTTAAATTTTAAACATTCATTTAAATCATGTGTACCATTTAATTACTTAATCATTTTGGAATGGTATTTAGTTAGCTTAATAAGTTGCTTTTAGAAAAACCAACTTCTTTTAAACAAAATTGTAGTGTTCAATTTTGGCCTTTGGATCAAAAGATCCCCAGGATCTTAGGGTTGTCATTTGACATAATTTTTAATTTGAGTTTTAAAAGACTCATTTTCCTCATTTTGTTGTTTATGTTTGTAGGTTTGTGTTTGGGAACTTTCATGGAGGAAATTTGAGTTTGAGTGTGTGTTACACCCACTTGAATATAATCTATCCTTTAATGTATATTTATTTTGTCCTTTGAGAGTAAGTATACACACATATACACAATTTTGGTGTGTGTGTGTGTGTGTGTGTGTGTGTGTGTGTGTGTGTGTGTGTGTGTGTGTGTGTGTGTGTGTGTGTGTGTGTGTGTGTGTTTATAATATTGTATATATGTTTACTCTTTATAACTTTTTTTTCCAAAGCCTTATCTTAAACTCGTGATTTCTCTAAATTTGTGATATGGGTTTTTCTTTAAAAATCATAGTTTGATAATAAGATAGTTACTTAAAGCCCTTTTCAATTATTTTGGAATCTAGTATGCAAAAATAAGTTATGACCAATTTAATGACCGTATCTATTTTTATTTGTTTTTTTAATCAGAACTCAGTATTAAAATCATGATTTTCCTACTTGAAAAAGTGGGGTTTTTCTTAAATTTTTACATAATATTCTTAACATGGTCATTTGAAAACCTTTAATTTATTCTAAAATCTAGCATGTACAACAAAAGTTATGAGTTATCCCATTTGGTGTATTGCTATACCAATTTCACAACATGTTTTTTTCCTTTTTTAAACTCTAATACAACACTACATAATGAAGTTTATTTTATTTAAACTTTCGTAGATATATGTTGATGGATTTAATTTGTATAGGATAATGAAACTCATAAAAGGTATATATGTATATTTCTTGTATCAACAACCATTTTATTTTGAAATCAACACTCATATAAATTTGTAAATAAATAAATTTATCTAACTTGAGAAAATATACAAGTAATTTTTTTGTCATTTTCTCTTTAATTTTAAATCCTTTATTTGATATTAGGGAAGGATGGAAATAATAAAAATATATTCATTTTATATATTCTCCTTCAACTTAAAATAAATTCTACAACAACTTTTCAATCATTTGCAAAACATCACATGATTTAGAATAACTTTATTTCTTCCCAAGTCACACAAACTTTGTTATAAGGATATAAGAGAAATAGAGAGATAGAGAATACTATGCATGGTTTTCCAACTTGTTTTCAACAACTACAACCTACTTCCTTCCATACAAAATCTAACATGCATACATATTTTACAAGGGATTGAACTTATAATAGAACTAAACAACTCTTACCTTTTACATGATTCCATCAATACAAGAATACAAGAGAGGATGAGAACACTTTGAACAAGAATGGTGGATCTAGTTTTCAAGAAAACTATTTCACACTAAGATCTAATAAACTCTACCACCAAAAATAACACAAGGCTCCAATCTCCAAAAAAAATCAATCACCAAGATACCAAGAAAGCATAAAAAACTCGTCCAACCAACCATTTGGCATTATCACAAGCATTCCCACCAAATGAGATACTTACAAAGACTCGCACCAAGCCTAAGGGAAAAAGGCATGCCAAACCATTTACACAATAGGATAGGGAAAAAATGAAGGAAAGAAAAAACACAACCACATCATATAAAACACAAACAACCAAACCAACACATCTAACAAGGGAAATGAAGGTAGCACACATACCCTTAATAAAATAGAAGAGATTTATTTTCACTCACAAATCCAACACTTCCTCCCAAACAAAATATTTTCTTATTATGTATCAATGCCAAGTTAAAAATAGATTTTCAACCCATAAAGAGGTTCCATTTGCAACATCACAAGCTCCCCAACACTAAGTTGACAAGGAGAAAAACAATTCAAGCATGTAAAATGAATGGGTTTTGAACAACAAGCCAGGGGCCAATACTTGGATCATCCTATCTTCCCATACATGCTCCCAAACTCAACCCAATGGGTGAGATGAGAGAACACAAAAAAACCCAAGGAAAACACAAACAACGACACGAAAGTAAAAAAGAAGGAAGAATAACAAGACACTAAAATAAATCAAACAAACATGGAGATAACAAAACTTAATTCTCTTAGCTACACATTCCATTTTATCTACCTACAGAAGTGCAAAAGATGGATAACAAAGAGTCTATCTCTAAATTATCTCTTCTTGTTAAAGAAGCTCTAATCACCTCTTCGACAAGCCCAAATCCAAACTATTAATCCAAGAGGAACTCCACTTCCAAAACCTCTCTCACCCTACCAAGAAATCTCTCCCAAAAATTACCATAAAAAACCCCTCCCAAAGCTAAAATTTTAGGAATAATTATTAAGGGAGAAAACACACCCAATGGCTTTCAAAAAGTGTCTACTCTAACCCCAAAGAAAAGATCCTCTTACATGTAAGTACCTCCACTTACAAGTCACATGAGCTTGATTTGAACACTTAAGCTTTCTAGGTGATTTAAAAAAATAAGATTTTTGTAAAACCCTAATTGCAAAGTAACTGAATATAAACTATGATATACATATGTTAAATACAATATGACACTAACAATAAAGCATACAAAGTGAAAACCTTAAGCAAGAGAATAGGAAAGATGACTTAGCTTATTTGTGTTTGATCCTGAAATGTTCTGAACCGGGAAAACTACTGAACATGAAGCGAACAATGTCGTAAATGCTCAAGATAAATTTATGAGCTCACAGATGATGTCAAACATGGGCACCTAGACTAAGGTAGAGGTGCCAGAGACTGCTACTGGGCTCCCATGACTACGAAAATGGTCAGAACCTCATTTTTACAGTGTCAGACAAGTGTCACAAATATTCCTTGTTGATGTTTTGTATGTCATTTCTTTATCGCCGAAGGTACCTATAACTTGCAAAATAGATGTTCACCTACAAAACCCATAAAACTACATCAAATCCAAAAAATAAATATGCAATATGGGGAGTTGGAATGACCCCGACAATTACCTGACAAAGTGAACTTACGAATGAGTGTTGCACTACATCTCAGACTCCATGTAGTTCTTGTGAGTGTGTGTAAGGATTGTGCCCTAGGATGCCCTAGTGCAAGTTGCACTTGATAACGGGCTAGATTTAGAATGTAACAATGTATAGAATGTGTGGATGGAATAAAATGAACTTCCCCTTCCTATGCAGTGTATGCAGAAAATGCATTTCCTTGTCCCTTGAATGAATGCCAAATGGATGCTTTGAAGTGCTTTAGGTGCCTTTGAATGCAAGCTTAGGTGATAATAATAATGCTTAGAGTTTGGTCCTTTATTTTGAACACATAGCTATGTATTTATATGATTCCCTTGTTTGAATTTCATAATTGACAACTAGGAAGGTGAACCCATAAGTGAAAAAGATGTCCAAAATATAAAAGAGACCCAAAAGGACTGAATACGGTAGAAAAGGGTCAGGGGCACCTAGGGGACAGGGGTGTCTGGGTAAGCTCCTATCCTGGCTGGGTAGGCTGGTGTCTGGAGTCATAAAAGATAAATAAGTAAAATATCGACTGGGTTGTAGGGTGTGTAAGACCAAATAGAAAACTAAGAAACACAGAAAAGAGGCCAAAGATAGTTGTCAATTACTAGTTTTCTTGCTTAGGAATCATATGAATGCTAGTATGTGTTTAGGACCTAGAAATGTACCCAAGTGTGTGATTTTGTGTCTACATTTACCCCCCACTTTATGTTTTTGAGTGAATACTTGATAACATAAAGTAGTTAAGAGATGCGTACCTTTTGTTCCTGATAGAGTGTGATGGCGATAGCATGCTGAAGAGACAAGTGAAGCATGGAATAATGTAAAAGTGAAGCGTGGAAACTAGGAAAGGAAAGTGACCCTAGAGGTGAAGCATGTGTGCTTTTTTGTACCTATTGTTGTGATTGTATTGTTGATGTAAGGTTTCTTCTTGTTATGTATTAAGGATGAACCTACAAAATAAGAGAAAAAGAGTAGTCAAATTCATGTATGTGAAAATATGAGTAAAGTATGTGCAAAGTATGTAAAAGTATGTAAAAAATGTAAAAGGAAAGTGTGCACCTGATGTATAAGAAGTGTAAAAGGATAGAAAAATGTCCTGAAAATGTTGTGTAGAGCTAATTTTTTTTGGGAGATCTCATGCCAAGTGACGAGTTTTTTGGGTGATCTCATGCCAAGTGCAAGTTTTTTGGGTGATCTCACGCCAATGAGAAAGTGTTGGGGAGAGAGGTCTAGTGTTACTCTCCTTCCATGACTCTTCCTGCTAAACACCACTGTAAATGGTGTGTCCCTATTTTGTTCTTGTTGTCCTGATTTTTTCTTTAGTTCCGATTATACTGATTATTTCTATTGAAATGGAGATAGGATGCATTCTATTTACTAGAAGATTGGGCATGTACTATAAAAATTGCTCTGAATACTTCTGTAGAGTGTGATGATATGATAAAATGACCGTGTGTGCCCTCAGGACATAGATGCCCAAGGGAGGACATGGGCACCCAGGCATGCTGCTGTCTGAGTACTAGGCACTGGTGTCTGTGTTGTGCTTGAGGACCCAAGTCATATTTTGGGTTGTTTCTTGTAACTATATCTTGTGTTCTTTTTGTACTTTGCATATTTGTATAGCTCTGAGATGATGTATGGGGTGATTTATTCACCCAATGTATGCCCCCCTTGTTTGGGGTGCATGTGATGACTGTAGGAGTGTGCGACCCAAAAGAGAGGACCTAATGTTGATATGAAATTGATTCCATGCAGGGGGAGGGAATGTGCATGGTAGAAACTAAGGCACGTGCAAACAAAAGTGGCTAGTAACATGTGTTAGTAGAAAAAGAAAGTAAGACATGTAATAAAAGACAATGTAACAATCAAGTGTGCAAACAAAGTAGACCACAAAAAGTGGGTTTCATACATGGGACATCGCTCACAATGTCACAAGACAATCAAGGGCAAAGCGTCCAAAATCATACAAAACATAGGGCATAGCCCACAAACAATGGCATACAATAGCAAATAATGTCAAGCAAAGTGTATCAAATAACCATGGTGGAAAATAGTCCTGCAATGTAAATGCTACACATGAAGCACCCATTAGCATGTTAGAAAGATAAAAAGTATGTCAAAACATGTATATATCAATGGAAAGTAGTGTGTTAGAAAGTAGAAGTAAATAATGAAACAATAACAGTTGTAATGTATGAGAGTATGAAATGTAGATGCCCCCAGGAGCCTTGGTGGGACTGGTAAAAGGTACAATGCCAAACATCATTGCAGCGTGTAAGAACCTAGAAGATTTGCATTCACAACTAGAGACCAAGTGAACGTGCATGTGTATATAGAAAATATAATGATGTACAAAGTATCTGAATAACATAGTAAGCAAAGTGTGATCATGTAAGTAGTATAAGCTAGAAAAGTAAGTGCAACCAAGATATGCGAATTCAGTGAGTGAGTGGAATGGAGTTGGTATGTAATGTGTGAGTGTGAAAGGAGCAATGTGCCCCCCCAGCGGATGTGTATGAGTATGAAATGAGGTTCATTTATAAAAGACCCCTCAACAATCAAGAATGAACCATAAAACAAGAGTGCATCATCGGGAAATGGTTTGAAAATGAGATGCTAGAAAGATAGATCATGAAGCATAGAGTGTGAAGAGTGAATGTGGTGAGGTTCATTTCATATTTATACCCTTAGCAGTCGAGTATGAACCATGGAACTAGAGTGCGTCATAGGGTAATGATGATACAATGCATGTATCAAAGGGGATGTGTGAATGCTAGGAAAGATTATACATTAAGCACAGAGCGTGAAATGTAGAAGTAACCACTTTGAGAGTAATGGAAGGGGGGGAAGAAGCTACTAATGCCCCCAAGTATGTGAGTGATGGAGTTCTATGCGGTGATGTGAGAAGGACCATGTCATGGTGGCAAAGTTTGAGATGTGTCCCGACCATCAATGTAAGGATTAGCTTGTTTGACAAAGATAATTGGATGTGGAAAGTGGAGTAGGGTGGGGAGGGATCTTGAATGGTGGTAGCTTATTTGGGATTGATAATGTTGTAGAAGACTTGAGAGGAGGAGGGGATGGACTGATTTTTAGAGGAGGTTGTTTAGTTGGAATTGGTAACGTTGTAGAAGACTTGAGAGGAGGAGGGGATGAACTAATTTTGAGAGGAGGTTGCTTAGTTGGAATGGGTTAGATAGGTGTTTTTTGACTGACCGAAGGAGGAACATTAGTAATGATGGAATGATGCTTAGTGGACATGGAAGGATCAAATTTAGGATCTCATTGGGATTTTTCAATATGAGATGAGCATGTAACAGAATGTTGTGAACCAAATGAGATAAAACCCTGATGCTCAAGGTGCTTGATTCTTAGCATAGCAATCATTGTCATTATGCCCATTGAGTTTATGATAATTACAAAATGGGAGACCTTGATATTTGGCAAGCCGATAAGGAGGATAGCAATGAGTAGTTGGAAAATTGATCAATTGGTGATTGAGGAGTTGAGGAAGAATATCATGTTGCTTAGCATTGAGATCAAACTTGAGAGGTGCGAGTAGTGGTAAGACTTGAGGTTCACTGATATGAGCACATGTAGAAGACATAGAAGTAGGATGAGATGTAGAAGAAGAACTAGCATGGGTTTGAGAAGTGACCTTAAGATGTTGGATTTCAGCTGTGAGAGATGTGATCATGGATTCCATAGCCTGAATTTTATCTTGAAATAAAGAATGTAAAGCTTGAATTGACTTGCAAATGGATTGATTGACATTAGGACTAATAGAATTCATCAGAAAGACAATCGAAGATGGCACTTACTTGTGAAGGCAACATATTGCTAGGGAGATACATAGTGTCTAGGGTTTTTTAGAGAACATATTTACAAGGTGGGTGCATTTGAAGAAATTGATTCAAGGAGACTTGAGGAAATTTAGGAGCCATGAAGAAAAAGAAATGTACAAAATAAGGATCCGAAAGATTGATCACGAGTGGGGTTCACCAAAATGATTTAACAAAAATAATTTTTTTGTAAAACCCTAATTGCAGAGTAACTGAATGTAAACAATGATATACAACTGCTAAGTATAATATGATACAAACAATAAAGCATATAAAGTGAAAACCCTAAGAAATAGGTATAGAAAGAATAACTTAGTTGATTTACTTGATCTTGAAACTGGTCTAAACTAGGAAAACTACTGAATAGGAAGTGAATAGTGTCGTAAATTCTTAAGATAAAATTTGTAGCTCATGGATGATGTCTAAACATGGGCGCCTAGACTGGGGAAAGGGTGCCTGGGTGCAAAGACTGCTACTAGGGTGCCCGTGACTACTAAAATGGTTAGAACCATTTTTACAGTGTCATACAAGTGTCACAATTATTCTTTGTTGATCACATGTATGTCACTTCTTGATCGTCGAAGGTACGTGTAACCTGCAAAAGAGATGTTCACCTACAAAACCCACAAAACCACATCAAATATCAAAAAATAAAGATGCAATATGGGGAGTCTGACTGACCCTAGCGGTCACCCGATAGAGTGAACTTACGAATGAGTGTTGTACTACATCTCAGACTTCATGTAGTTCTTGTGAGTTTGTGTAAGGATTGCGACCTAGGATTCCCCAAGGATTGAGTGGGAGCTATTAGAACTATAATATTAAGTGCATCATAATGTTGAGTTTGTAGTAAAATAATATAGAATAGTTTATATTCTTATTATTTAAATATAAACTTTAGATTAGGTTTGTTAGTTATTAATTAACTAACTATTTATTAAATCAGGGTGTGCCCCGTCACTTAATATGTAAATTTTTTTTTTTGTAACATAAATACTAATGCGGGACCTTTTTCTTGACCTCAAAAGCATATTAGTTTATATAAAATATCTAGTTTTACACAAATTATATTTCCAACCTAAATTTCTATTACATAGAATGATTACTCTACTAATCATTTAGTGAGATTACACTATAAATTCTACACTTACCTAGTCATTTAATTAAATCTTCAGCTCCCCCTTTTATTCAAATTTTTGCCCACATACACTCTTCTTTTATTTTATCATGGGATCCCACAAAATACCCATGACTTGGGAAGTGTATGGAGGAATATCCACCCTTGGATGCTTTTATTTTTAACCCTTAGATCTAAAACCCTAAAATTTCCTTTCCTTATGTTCTTTTCACCTTCTTTCTTTTCTTCATTTCATTTTTTTGCTTCTGCTCTCTCTTATTGTAGGTTATATGGAGGATGAACTATGGATTTTTTTTCCCTTTTTTTGAAGTGCATATTGCTGTATTGTTCTTGTTTAGAGGAGGTTCAAATAATAACTTCTTATTTATTTTCTCTTTTTTTATGTATTTACATGTATATTTGACTTATTATTTTTTAAGCTGGAGACAGTGTGAAGAAGGGGTGGTGGATTTGGGTTGTAGCAGGGGGAGTTGGTGGAGGAGTGTGCAGGGGTTTGGGGAGGGTAGTTAGAGGGTGCATGGGGGGAGTGGTAGGTGGCCAAGGGGGAAAAAGATGTGGAGGTGGTTGGGGTCATGAGGGGGGGTGCAGGGGACGGCCATGGCCGTTTTGGAAGGGTCGGCGAAGGGGGAGGTGGCTGATGAGGGGCAGTTTGGTGGAGGGGTCAGTGGAACAAATCCACGCAGGCTTTGTGGGGGACAGTGCAAGGGTGGGGGGGCCGAACCCCCCCCCCCCCCCACAACACATTTTTTTTTGTTTTTTTTTATTTTATATATTTTTTTGTTTAAATAAATTTCGTATTAATTAAAACTTTCTTGTTTTTATGTTTTAATATTCATACATATATATATATATATATATATATATATATATATATATATATATTATACCTGCAGTTAAAAATTGTTGTTATTTCAATATTAAACACATATAGTCACATATATATATATTAGATTATACAATATTTCAAGTTTTAACATATATATATATATATATATATATAGTACAATATATATATATATATATATATATATATATATATAACGAATAATACATATTATGTTATCATTTAAATAGAATTAGGTATAAAATTGTATATGGATGTATATTTTACTTCACACCCCTAAATCTGCAAAATGAAGTTTTATTGACATAACAATTTAATTATGATTTGATACTTAACTAAAATGTAGTTGTCATTTAAAGCAAAAATCTCCTTAGATACATGCTGATTATACATACTTTTGTATATCATGATATTGATTGTTTAATAAGAGAAAAAACATCAAACTTCTCATGGAAATGAAACTAAAATTTCAACTTTCAGTTCATGTATTAACATTATCAACATTTACAAGAAAGGAACATATTGCAAGAAGGAGAGTGTTTTTGTTTAATAACAGTCACATGATTCCATAGCCAAAATAAAAACAATTAGATTTCTAAATAACATATTTCCTTAAGTTTTCACAAAAACAAGAAAGTGCAAGAAAATAACAGATTTCTTTTCTTGACATAATACTATCAATGTTTGCAAGGAAACAAAGGGCTAAGGCAAACAACACCTTCAACAAACTATGTTTCTTTTGTAAATATAAATACAAGAGTTACATCAAGATTCAAATAGATAGATCATTTACTACAATACTTCACCTCCACAAGCTTGGGCTATATGTGTGTTAAATCTCAAGTGGCAACTAATCAAAAATTTCTAAGACAAGTTTCCAAGTGATACAAAATGTACAAAATGGAGGGTTTACAAGGAGATGTAACTTCTTACATAACTACATTCGAAAGAGGGTTACAATGCAAGAAAGTATCATAAGGAAAGAAAAGAACAATGAGAGCCCAAGATGCCACCAACTCCAACTTGAGAGCCAACTTCCATGTCTTCACGAAATCCATGCAAGGAGAAAAGAGCTTGTTTACCACCCAACCATAGGCATCATTACATGCCTTTCCCAAGGTTGGGATGCATGCTAGCCTCCCCCAAGCCCATGGGAAAGAGGACAACTAACCAAAACTTGCACAAGATGGAGGGTGAACTAACAATGATACAAACACACAAAAATAAACAATACAAAACAAGACTCCAAAATTTACAAGGAGGAGAACCCATGTTCTTCCTCAAAAGTGGGGAAGAGAGGAGAAAGTTCTCCAAAAGTTATATTCCAAATTGCTTGCACAAAGCAAAAAAAATCTCCATACCCTCCTTATTGCTCCTAAATTCAATCAAAACCCTCCTTATTCCTCCACCCTTTCTCCAAGTCCTTCTTGGAAGGATTTTCAAACCCCAAAGGGGTTTCCTTACCAAGAATGGGGAAGGAGATTCAAGCCAAATGAATCAACTTTCCCACCTCAACCATTTGAGGTGAAAAACTAAGACCCTACAAGGCTTGTCCATCAAGCCTTGAGGATTGAGAGGAAAAATCCCTCTCTCTTCCCCCACAACTCCAAAACTCCATCATGCCATATGATGGAGGGAGTAAAACAAGCAAACAACCAAAATCTACATACAACAATAACAATTTCAAGCAACCAATCTAATAACTAAAAAAAGAAAACAACACAACAATAAGACATAAGAGCCTACCTCAAGGAAAGCTCTCCAAAAAGCTTTCCAACTTCAAATTTCTCCACTCTTGACTCAAGCAAATCACAAGCTCCAAATCACCCAAGCATCCAAGCAAGAAGTTCCAAAAGAAAAAAGTCCCTCTCTTTTCCCATGAATGGGAATTTGAAGAGGAGCAAGCAAGAATCCTCACAAATGAGGGGGTGACATGTGTCACCCCTCTCCTTCTTCAAGGTCAAAGATGCCAAAACAAAAGAGAGAAAGGGTAAAATTGTCTTTTTGCCCTCTTCTCCCAAATTCCCCTAAATGTTAGCAAGACAAAATTAGTGAAACTTTTAATAAGCACTCCAATCCACACCCCTTACATGGATGTGACCAAACAAGAGGTAAAAAGGGAGGGAAAACTCCCTCTAGCCTTGAAAATAAGCCCCCCTACCCATTAGGTAGGGTCCAAGGGCTCATTTTTATGTTAGGGGAACTCCCAAGCTAAAAAGGGGTCCCCAAAAATGCCCAAAATAACCTAATTTCGGGTTTTGCATTTTTGGCACAAGGGTAGAGGGTGTGGGGACCACCCAAGGGTCTCACATGTGACCCTAAACCCTTGTGATTAAGTGACTCATTAAACAAAATCAAAATTTTAATGAAAGTGGGATTATTAACTCCCAAAACAAGTTTACAACATCCACTAATAACCCTAAACAAAATTAATAATTCCAAGCACAATACATTACAAAAATTGGGGTCACTCATAGTGCCCAAAATAATAATCTCCTACACTAAGGCTTCACACAATGAACATGGCTAGGACTCAGCCCGTGGGCTGCTTGTGCAAGATTGTGTAGCTGGCCTGAATCCCACGTTCTCCTGTAAACCTGTCACCTGCACACTCATTGCACACATTAACTGTACCTGTCTGATAAAATATAAAACAACGACACAATAAGATATCAATAAGTTCTAAACTAGCCTAACATCCTACTGAAATCAAAATGCGACAACGTGCACAATTATACTCAATATTCCAAAAGTTAGACAAGATGATAAAGTGACATATAACCATGGAATTTCCACATGCAACAACTATCCATCAATATAATTATGTTCCAAACACAACATAGCATCATATCCATTAGTATCCATGACATCATAAGAAAATGCGACAACATAGAAATTAAGCTAAATTGGCGCTATACGCCTGAATGTCCACACATGTCTAATAAGATCAAATCTCTAATATAATGTCCACGATATAACAAAACTCTATCAAACCATGTCTATGAGCAAAGAAACAACAAGCTACTGAGCTATAAAAAGTGTGGGCACTACATCCCCCTCTACTAAAATTAGAATTCCTCCTGGAAGTCACTGAAAGAGATAGGGATATCTAGCCCTCAAAGGTATCGCATCCTCCCAAGTAGTTGTTGTCTCATCGTACCGGTCCCACTGTACTCTAACCTGGTCCAAGTCTCGACCCCGAAGGGCCAACCTCCGGTGCTCCAGTATGCGTACGGGCTCCAGTCTCCACTGTCCTCCATCCTCTACCTGTAATGCTGACCAATCCAAAACATGAGAAGCATCAGGTACATATCTACGTAGTACAGAAACATGAAATACATCGTGGGCCCGTGCAAGGCGTGGTGGCAAAGCTAGGTGATAGGAAACTGGACCGATGACCTCTAAAATATCAAAAGGCCCCACAAAATGAGGCGATAGCTTAGAACCCTTTCCATAACGGATCAGGACTCTTATGCGGATGAACTCTCAAGAAGACTTTGTCACCCACTGAGAAGTGACGATCAATCCTCTTAGTGTCTGCATACGCCTTTTGGCGTGCTCTGGCCTGCTCAAGACGTTGTCTAATCAGAACAACCTGCTACTCTAAATCCTGAAGGTAGGCTGGTCCCAAAATAATCCTGTCATCTAGTCTATCCCAACTCAAAGGTGTCCTGCAAGGTCGTCCATACAAAGCCTGGTAAGGAGCCATACCAATGGAACTATGATAGTTGTTGTTGTAGGAAAACTCAACTAAATGCAAATAATCTTCCCATTTCTTCTGCTGATCCATCACATACATTCTCAACATGTCCTCTAACACCTGATTAACCCTCTCTGTCTGCCCATCTGTCTCTGGATGATAAGCTGAACTGAAATTAATCTGAGTACCCAGAGCGGTCTGAAAAGAAGTCCAGAAAACTGAAGTGTAGATGGTATCCCTGTCGTTTATGATGTTTTTCGAATCCCATGCAACCTAACAATGTCCTCCATAAATACTTTGGCAATGGCCTGTGCATTATAGGTGACCTTGGTTGGCGAAAAATGTGCAACCTTGGTCAACTTATCCACAGTGACCATAATGGCGTCATGATGATAAGAAGACATAGGAATTCCGACTATGAAATCCATCGAGATCACATCCCATTTCCACTCGGGAATATCATGAGGGTGTAAAAGTCCTGCGGGATGAGAATGCTCTACCTTGACCCTCTGACACTCAAGGCATCGTGCAAAAAAATCTACTATGTCCCGTCAAAGACCTGGCCAATAATATAACTCCCTCAGATCAGGCATGCATTTTCTTCACTCCTGGATGTGCCACATATGGGGCTCGATGAGCCTCTGTGAGGATGAAGCTATGCAGATCACCTGACTTAGGCACGTAGATGTGCCTGTGGAACCGAAGCAAACCATCTACCTCTAAAACACACCCAGAATATCTGCCCTCTAAAGAACCCTGTGACTCCAACATCTATCTAGCTCCCTCATAAAATCTGTCCTCTGGAAGGTGCTCAAGAATCCTGCCTCTCAAATCTGACTGAAGTGTCAAGGAGGCAAGCACATGTCATCATCTACTAAGTGCATCTGCAACAACATTTTCCTTCCCTTTGATATACTGAACCTCCATGTCATACTCACATAGGAACTCCATCCAACGCCATTGACGAGCGTTGAGGTTCGGCTGTGAGAAGATATGTTGTAAACTACGATGATCTGTCCTCAAAATGAAAGGTCTACCCAAAAGGAAATGTCGCCAACGTACTAGAGCATGAACAACTGCTGCAAGCTCCAAGTCATGAGTAGGATAATTAAGCTCATAGTCCTTGAGCTTACGAGACTCAAAAGTAATAACCCGATGCTCCTGCATAAGAACTGCTCCCAAACCCTCTAGTGATGCATCAGTACAAACAACAAAATCCTCTGTCGGGTCTGGAACTGCTAAGATGGGTGTCATGGTTAACCTTTCCTTAAGCAACTGAAAGGCCTACTCACACTTTCTCTGACCAATCAAACTTCTTCCCTTTCCTCTGAAGAGAAGTGATAGGGTGAGCAATCCTAGAAAAGTCCTATACGAACCTGCAGTAATACCCTGCCAAACCCATGAAACTCCTTACCTCAGTAACTGATGTGGGTGCTGGCCAGTCCAAGATAGCCTGTATCTTAGAGGGATCTATGGAGATACCCTCACCTGATATGATATGACCCAAGTACTGAATCTCTATCTGAAAGAAGCTGCATTTTTCCAAGTTTCCATACAACTTCTGCTCTCTCAAAACCTGAAGTACCTGTCTCAAATGCTCCTCATGTTCCTCCTCGAAATGAGAATAAATCAATATGTCATCTAGGAACAATAAGACAAAGTGATCCAGAAATTTCCTAAATACTCCATTCATGAGGCTCATGAAGACAGATGGGGCATTGGTCAAACCAAATGGAACCACTGTGAACTCATAATGCCTGTAACGTGTGCGAAACATTGTCTTATGAATGTCTGCATCTGATATGCGCAACTGATGATACCCTGACTTGAGATCGATTTTGGAGAACAATCTCCCTCCCCACATCTGATCAAAGAAGTCATCAATCATAAGGAGTGGATAACAGTTCCTTATTGTGACTTTGTTGAGCTGCCTAAAGTCTACAAAAAGTCTGAGAGAACCATCCTTCTTCTTCACAAATATGACTAATGCTCCCTAAGGAGATAAACTAGGAGGAATGAGACCCTTCTCCAACAACTCCTCTAACTGAATCTTGAGCTCATGAAGCTCTGAAGTCGTCATCCGATAAGGTTCCCTAAAAACTAGTGCTGACACAGGTACTAAATCAATGGTGAAATCTACCTCTCTGCGGGGTGGTAACCTTGGAAGCTCACCTGGAAACACATCTGTATACTCCCTTAAAACTGCATGATCATCTAAGGGTGAATACTCTGATGTGCTCTCTGATCGGTCATTGATGGTGATAGCAAACAATTGACAACCCTTATGCATGCTTCTCTTGAGTTGCTTAGCTGATATCATGCACAAGGAGATAGGCCTCTACATCCTTGATATAACAACTACACTCCAAAGATCATCTTGACATTCAATGACCTTATTTCTATAATCCACCTTAGCTCGATGAGCCTCGAGCCAATCCATACCCAACACTACCTGGTATGATCCTAGAGAGATAACTTAGAGGTAAAGTGTAGTGGAGACGGCTCCTAAATCAAGTACGTAACTCTCCACATATGATTCCATGGCGAGTTTGGCCCCACAGGCCAACTCATCTTGCTAACTATCTAGTTTCCTAGCCACCACTATCCCACATTGGTCCACTATAGAAGGGGATATAAAAGAATTTGAAGCACCTGAATCAAAAAGTACTGAGAAAGAAATACCCTTGATAGTACCTGTCATCTCAATGACTATGGCCTGATGCTCATCCTGGTGGTTGTCAACCACTGCATATACACGATGAGTGCGTCCTACATCACCCACCATTTACTCGGATCTAGCAGCTCTCTGTGCATCCATGGTATTGGGTTTGTGCGGGAACATACACACATAATGATCAGGAGATCCACAAATGAAACATCCTCCTGTACCCCTCTGAGATGGGGTCCCTCCTGTACTGTAGATGTACTGATCCTACCAGTCCAACCCTAGCAGACTGCTGCATGTGAGTTGGTTGTGCCTATTAAGTACCCTACCTCCTATCCCTAGATCCACCAAAACCACCTCTAGAAACACCTCTCTAGAATCCCTGTGTCTATCTAGCCCCCTACTGCGGGTGGCCCTGATGTTGCGTTTGCTACTGTGGGTGCGGTGGAGCCCTCATGGCTGCTGGCAAAGGCTAGAATCCTTCTCTAGGGGGTGGTGCTGTACCCCGAGACCTCTGACTCTGGAAGGCATGTATCATCTCCCGAAACTTGCTCTTGTTTATATCTTGGTGCTCCTGTGCCTTGGTCCTGTTCTCCTCAGCTAAGTAGGCCTTCTCAAAATCCTTCTCAAGCATGGGAGGAGATAACATCCTAACTACTCCTGCTATATCTACATTAAGGCCTCGAATAAACCTGTTAACCTATAATTTCTCATCTTATAGGTAATCCACATAATGCAGAAGATCTAGGAACCTTCTCTCATATTAAGCTATTGTGCCAGATCCCTATCATAAGTCATGAAACTCATCAATCCTCTTCTACATGAAATGCTATGACATATAGTGAGCCCTGAATCACTCGTTGAACATCTCCTAGGTCATTGACTCTTGAGTCAGATGGAGCTTCCGTTCCTCATTC